>CACVCL010017649.1:0-154329 GCA_902729485.2 Mus minutoides | reverse complement strand
CCCCCCCCCCCCCCGTCTCCTTTTCTTTGTCTCTCTCTTGGTTTTTTGAGACAGGGTTTCTCTCTGTAGCTCTGGCTGTCCAGAAACTCACTCTATAGACAAGGTTGGCCTCAAACGCAGAGATCTGCCTGCCTCTGCTTCTCAAATGCTGGGATTAAAGATATGCACCACCACTCCCTGGGAGAAGTAGTTTCTTCTTAATGAGCGTCAACAAAGCACAGACATCTCCATCTTGTTATTTCAATTCTAATGAGTAGCAAAGCTAACATCAACTTGTCTAGTGTCACCTGAAGTGAAGGTGGAAGTTCTTTCTCAGTGACCTCCAAACTGTTTCCCTGTATAATAATACTTGCGTAAAAGAACAGAATGCATTATGATATTGCCCACATGTTCACAATATACTCCAATCACACACACACACACACACACACACACACACACACAGTAATCTAGATTCCATATCTGAGACAAAATATGTAATATATGTCTTTCTGAGATATTTACCTAATGTGATGATCTCCAGTTACATCCACTTTGCTGTAAATTCCACCATTTTGATCTTTAGAGAGATTAAACAAAACTCTCTCTCTCTCTCTCTCTCTCTCTCTCTCTCTCTCTCTCTCTCTGTGTGTGTGTGTGTGTGTGTCTGTGTGTGTGTGTGTTATCTCCTTTCAGTCTGCGGGTCCTAGGATTTTAATTCAGGTTGTCAGGCTTGGTGACAAATACCTTTACCTGCTGAACCATCTTACTAGCCCCTGCCAAGCATCTTAATGGAAAACATTGTCCATTATCCAATGGACCCAAAGGACCAGAAGTCTAGGTACTGCTTTTCCATTTCCCTGGCACAGGGAACACAGCCATGTGGTCCAATGTCAGCCAAGCTGATGTTTGTGCCTGGGATTTTGAATCGGGAGCTAGTTAAGAGAAGCAGAAGAGTTGAGGACTCATTCATAGTGACATCTGCAGACCAGTGAGTGGAGTGACAGGGGACCCAAGGGTTTACTGGCAAGATCATTGATATAACTTGGCTTAGCTTCCCTGTTTGCTTTCTGTACTCAGAAACTGACTCCCCAGCGTTTCTGATCATTAGGGGGCCCACTGAATATACTCTGAATCAATTACTTTCTCTTTAAACCTACCAAAGTTGACTCCTTTGCCACTTGCAAGGACAAACCCTCACAAAAGCACTTTGCAGAGTAAATATTTGCTGACACAGAGAAATCAGTCACTCTATGCCCCAAATCTTCTCTTCTTCCAGCTTTCTGTACTGACTGGTTTTGTGTGTCAATTTGACACAGGCTGGAGTTATCACAGAGAAAGGAGCTTCAGTCGAGGAAATGCCTCCATGAGATCCAGCTGTAATGCATTTTCTCAATTACTAAGATGGATCAAGCTGGGAAGGCTCATTGTGGGTGGTGCCATCCCTGGGCTGGCAGTCTTGGGTTCTATAAGAAGCAAGCTGAGCAAGCGAGGGGAAGCAAGCCAGTAAGTCACATCCCTCCATGGCCTCTGCATCAGCTCCTGCTTCCTGACCTGCTTGGTTCCAGTCCTGACTTCCTTTAGTGATGAACAGCAGTGTGGAAGTGTAAGCTGAATAAACCCTTTCTTCCCCAACTTGTTTCTCAGTTGTGATGTTTTGTGCAGAAATAGAAACCCTGACTAAGACACTTTCCCTTAATTATCTTTAATTCCACCCTTGCCTCCACCCCCAGCACCTAGCAACAAGCCCTTGATCTTGGTCATTTTTTCCACCAGGGAGACCTAATATTGGCAGAGACACAGCTGGTACTCATTCACTAGGGAGATATAGTCAATCCCTGGCTGACTCTAGGGGTGGGAGGGGTGAGTGGGTAGGGGTGGAGAGTGCTTCTCCTACTGGAGTAGTGAAGATAGATCCAGGGTTTTATTGTCACGGTACAAGGCACAGCAGAAAAGTTCTCTGACATAAATTTGCTAGGGAAGTGAGTACGCTTATTTCCAGATGGCAAGGATTCTTGTGGAGAAGACACAGTTGTCTTCTCTGCCAATCATCTTCCCACTTCTACAAGCTCTGAGCCAACCAGCTAGGGCCAGTGAGTAAGACTTAAGACATCAAGAAAAGACAGCCAATGCAGCCAGCAATTTGGTTTGGATACTGGCACGGATGTAGGTAAAGTGATGCCAACAATGTATCAGTAACTCCCCGAGAGAGACTGTTCAGAAAGCACCCTAAGGCCGAGACCTAAGGAGGTCCCAGAAAGGTACTGTCTAACCCAGTAGGGCAGGATGACAAGAAACCATGGCTAACAAGCCAGGGGCTGATTCCTGCCAACTCTAGGCTGAGCAGCAGGAAGTTGGAGCCTAAACTCAGAGGCAAAGGAAGAGAAGAGCATGACTGCCAGGCAAGGAGGAGAGCAGAGAAGAAGGAGCCAGACGTCTTTCCTCTCCAGCTCTGTGCTAAGAGACAGATGCACTAACCGGACTCATCCAGTCCAATCTCCTAGAGCAGAGCTGGACAGAGAGGAGAGCAGGATAATGAGGAAGGAAAAGTGGGGCAGGGGTATCCCGCAGAGCAGCAGAGACCTCCCACCGACTGGGCTGAGCACAGTGCCCACAGAAAGTCAAGTAATCCTCCCAAGAGGCTCTGTGCTAAGAGTATGCCCATTCCATAGGTTTTGGAAACTGAGGCATGGGGTTGTCCAATATTCAGAGTAACTGGGAGAGCAGCTATGATTCAGACCTAGGCAACCTAGATCCAGGGCCTGTGTCCTTGCCTACAGTGAATGGACCAACAAGGTCATCACAAGCTACACGTGGCCATTTAAAAACAAACTGGTTAAAATTAAAGAAGATGAAATCCACTGGTCCTACCAGCCTCCAATACTCCCTATTGGTTGTTGGCTACCATTATTGCATAGGGACACAGCCCACTAATGCTCCCAAGGACTGCTATTGGACAGCTCTGTCCTGAATGCCTGATCCCAGCCCTGTAATCCCTTCAGAACACATCTGCCAATAGTTGAGGTGTTGTTGGAGCTGGAGGTCAGAGGTCAGATGGATGGAGAAGTCCTTTCCTTTTTCCCTCTTGATGGTTGTCAGATAAAGTGGCCTTGAATATAGCTCAAGAGAGAGACCTGAGGTATGTTCAGATGGGCCACACCCTTTCTGGTTGGGCATCGTGGCATACACCTGCAATTCCAACACTTGAGAAGCTGAAGTAGGAGGGTTGTGAATTCGAGGCTACCCTGGGGAGACCCCTGTCTCAAAACAGCAGCAACAGACAGATGTGCTGCCTCTTTTCCCTTATCCTAGCATTTGTGTCTGAGGCAAGAGGAGGGTTTCCAGTTCACAGAGGGACTGGACCATATAGCAAGACTGTCTCAAAAACAACAAACAATCCCTTATTGTTACGACAAATTTAACATTATACTTAAAATTATAATACCACGGACATCCCATAACAAACAGATCCATTTATACCAGGAGTCAGGAGAGGTGGCTGGACAGTTAGCAATCTCATCTCTGCCCTACTTCAGAACTGTGTGTCCTCCAAGTTTATGAGGTTCTGGCACGCTGTCCTACATTAACTTCAAAGAGAACATTCTCAGCTGAACTTAAGTGACCCTCAAACACTTCAAATTGACACCAATATGCCAACTTCTAAGTACCCATTACTAGTGCTGAAAATGATATCAATTCTACCCATCAGGTAGGCTAGAGGTGAAGACCAGCCCTGTGTAGCCTGTAGGAGGAGCCATGCAGAAGGGAATGTGGTCTGTATCAGGTGGTCTCTGCAGGTGAAGAGATACAGGTGAACCTATCTATAAAAGCCTCACAAGCATTATCTCAACTCTTACACAGTAACTGTAAGGCAAGAACCACCATTCCTCCTGACCTACGAATAGCTAACCCAAAGTATAGACCGCATAAGTGTCTTGCCTAAAGGCATACGGCTAGTTTAGCGGACTTAGAAGCACTAGACACACACTTTGTCCTGCTGTGACTCTATCTCACAATATTTTATAAACTGCTTTTAGTTTTGGGATGTATGCAGGGAGATTTTACAGAGGCCTAAGAGAGAAAGAAGAAGGTAGTGCTGGATAAGTGGCGGTGGGGGATGGGAAGTTCTTTGCTCTTTTCTTCTTATTCTTAGGATTCTCCTATCAACGTAACCATGGGAACCACGAAGACCACTGGGCTTAGAGGGACAAACAGGTCCACACTTCAGCAGATGTCACATTGATGTGGACTTTGCATCTTTAGTACCACTGGCATCTCATGCTGTGAGAGGCATGCTACATTTTTGTTCATTTGTTTTGCTTTTTTTTTTTAAAGATTTATTTTTTATTTATTATATGTAAGTACACTGTAGCTGTCTTCAGACACTCCAGAAGAGGGAGCCAGATCGAATGGTTGTGAGCCACCATGTGGTTGCTGGGATTTGAACTTATCACCTTCGAGAGAGCAGTCGGGTGCTCTTACCCGCTGAGCCATCTCACCAGCCCCCTTGTTTTGCTTTTTAAGATAGCATCTCATGTAGCCCAGTCTGGATCTGAACTTTCTACATTGTCAAGGCTGGCCTTGAACTCCTGGTCTTCCTGCCTCTATCTCTCCAGAGCTGGGATTACAGGCATGTGCAGCTATGTCCAGTGTCCTATGTCTTGATGATACATTTCTGTTATCTTTGTGTTTTTTAACATCAGACTCTCCTTTGGAAAGCTAAAAATCACATCAATTCTCATCCCCAGTGCCAGATTTTTCCACATTCTTCCCACAATTAAACATTATTACTTAAAATCAATCTTTGACAGTTGCATATGCAAAGGTACATTGTAATTGTTAAAATTTGCGTTTTCCTGGTAACCAAACATATCAGGCACTTTAAACCATATCATTTTCTTACTTTTCTTATTTTGTACATACCATGTCATATCTATTCTTGTATTTAATTGGGGTTGTAGTCTTTTATTATGTATAGATGAAAGTTAATAATATACTGTTATGGATCCTTCATATGCCGTTTAGAATGTAGTCTAGGTCATAAGTCACATACATTCATCTGGACTTTATCTTTTACACATGGAAGTTTTTGATTTGTATCTTTTAATCCTTTGAGCCTTTTAAACTTTTAATTCCTCACTCCATCTGAAAGCCGACGAAGTATCAATGAGCTCCATTCATTTTCTTATCTGATTGCAGTGGCTAAAACTTAAAACAGTCTTAAAATCTTGCGCAGTGTAGTACTGGGAAGATGGCTCAGTTGATAAGCGTTCTTCCCACAATTAGACATTACTATTTAAGGCCAATCTTTGACAGTTGCATATGCAAAGGTACATTGTAATTGTTTTAATTTGCATTTTCCCGGTAACCAAAAATATGAATGAAGTTTAGGATGCTACCAAGGATATAACACTTCTGTAAGTGTCTACAATGGACGGCTCATGGGAGCAGTGCAGAGTGAGGACCATTGTTAACTCCTGGCCTGCCATAAAGCCCCTGGTTCTCGTCTTAAGTAAAGCATATTTCTACCAGATGGGCAAGATGACTCTGGATAACAACTGTTTGAAAAGAACAATCGTGGTGTGCTTAAGGACAGCCTTGGTAATACCTGTGCCATATAACTCTCCCATCTGCCGAGTGGCCAGACTCGAAATCTCCTGTCGTTGTTTAAATTGTTCAAAGTGAAATATGAAAGAGATTTAAGAATGACAGTGCGTGTAGAATGCATAAGTTCAAGGACTATAAAAGTCAGCAAAAATTTCTGTTTGGGCATGAAAATAATAGTAACAATAATAATAATAATATCATTATTTTTAAAAACATTTTTCCTTATTTTTTCTTGAATGTGTGGAGTCAATTCTCACAGGGGCGTATTTCTTTGCTTTACTTGTATGCACAGGTGCATACATGCACCTCTAACCCCCCCCCACACACACGCACACGCACACACACACACACACCCACACACACACACACACACACACACACACACACACACACACACACACACACACACACACACAGAATATGGTGGTTTTAGCTACTGATTACTTTGTTCTCCAAGAAACACTGGGCAGTGAGTGGGGATGAAGGTATGTTTTAACTGGTGTCTAGTGATCAGAGACCAGGATGTTGCTAAATATTCCATGATGTGTAATATAGTTCCTCAGAACAACAACAACAACATCTGGTTAAAAAATATCAGAGACTGAGACCCTCTTCCCAACTTCCAGGATTCCTGCTGTAACCCCCAAAAGGCCTCTCCTGTGGGTGGCCCATCATGGATACGGGGAAGAAGAGAGTGGGGTTTCAGCTGTCATCATTGATCAGGTCACTGGGACCACTAACCGTTGGCAGAAGCAGCTTCTGGTAAAGTGTTACTGTCTCTGAAGGGCCCAGAGGGCAGCCTGTGGCTGTGTGAGCAGGGGAGAGGTGGTTAACTTCCCCAAGTCTTCCCTGGCTCTGGGAGGAAATTCAATTACACAGGAAGAGCTGACTCCTGCTGTCCTGCCTCTTAGTCACCAGCCAGAGAAAGCAGCTGTCCCAGGACCAGGCACACAGCCTGGCTTTGACCTTCCTAACAGAGTCCTGTTTAGTCTCTACAGTCTTTCTGGATAGAGGACTTCAAGACTGAAGCTTCGGTGGTACTAGGCTTGCTGTTAGCCCAAGTCCTACCTGACTGCCCTCCTCAGGACCATATTTGGCCACCGTAGGGCTTCGTGCAAGGTACTGTACATGTGAACAATTCTATATGGCCCACATTCACAGACGAAGATGTTGGAGGCACAGAGTTCTCAGGCAGAGTTTCCAAACACACACATGTGACTGGACCGACTCATGATTTTGGAAAAGTTTGGAAGTATCAAGATGTGTCTTCAATATGTTTCTGCAAAGCGTCCATTCCTCTGAGATAGAACCAGATCGTGTGTCAGGGACGGCTAGAGAATCAACATCCCCTCTCCACAGCACAGAAGTGGTTCTCAGCACAGAAGCCCTTCGTGGGATCCTGGCCCTCTACAATCTGGCCTCTTGGAAAAGTGACATCTTAGGTTACTGATCTCTCTAACATGTACCTGTGTGCAGTGTGTGTGCACTTTAGCTCCTGACAGATTTTCTCCACCTGTATGCACTGGGCTTCCCAAAAGTTCCTAAGGCCTGGAGCCTTACCACTTCCTTGCTTTCCAGGTAGGGTTTATGTGCTTGCTCCCTGAGACCACCTCCATGAATGACCTGCCAGGAGAGATGCCCGCTGAGTTTGAGCACTGCTACCAGGTTTGTAAGGAAGCTCATGGTGCACGTTAGTGACCTGCAGATGCACCAACACGGGCCTGAGCCAGCAGCCAGCATCATGCTCCAGCAGTGTGAGAGAGTGAGGGTCCAGATGACTCCAGCCCACACTTTCCAGACTGTGTGCAACAGAGATGAGGAACCCCAGCTGAAGGAACCCTGCCAAAGCGGCAAATCTGTGTCAAATGATTTCTGTTACCATTATAAGCTATTATAGTTCTGTTATCCAGTGGCTGTAAGTGGGATACCTTGCACCATGGCATTCCTGGGTGTGCACAGCCTTCCCCCTCAGTTCCCCTGTCTCTACGTGCTTCCTCCAAGTGGCTCATATTGCTCAGAGTAAAAGTCAAGGCCTCAAAAGGTTCTCCTATATTTCTTCCGCCACGGATCCCACCTTGTTGCTCTTTCTTGAATGCCTTGGGCTCATGGCTACCACAGGGCCTTTGCACCTGCTGTTTCTGTCCTGCATCCAGATATTTCCATGCTGCCCCCTAGTTGACTTTAGTCAGTATGGTCTCTGCCACTCTCAGATCCTAACACTTCCTGCTATCCTTTTATTAACTTGTCTTTTCTTGAGTATCAATTGTGTGTGTGTGTGTGTGTGTGTGTGTGTGTGTATTCATATGTGAATGAGTAGCCATCTTGTTCTCTGTCTCTTCACTATCTGTAATGACATCTCTATGACTTTGCCTATGTGGTTCACTGCTGTGTACCCAGTACTTGGCACAGAGTATTTGATAAATATTGGTGGAATGAATGACTGCTCTGAATTCATGCCCAGGGGACCTGAAACCCTGCTAGGTGAACGTGAGCAGGCAGCTGCCTTCATTTACTCCAGCATCATTACCATCAGTACAAGTGTGGCCATCTTCAGCTCTGGTGGACCAGGGTTCTGCCACCCAGGTCTGGGGACTGCATCAGGTGTATGACTGTAGCCTTGACTTTAACACCATCAATAAAATGCATTGCTCAAAAAAAGAAATGTGCCACAACTTGTACAAAAGGAACTTGAGATACAGTTGCTCCCATTTTCTGGCTGGCTGACTTAGAACTTTCAGAGCTTCATAGTCTCCTATGAAGCTCCTCCCATTGATGACCGTCTAGGCCATCTGCTATATATGCAGTTGGAGCCATGAGTCCCACCATATTGGTTGGTGGTTTAGTCCCAGGGAGCTCTGGAGATACTAGTTAGTTCATATTGCTGTTCCTTCTAAGGGGCTGCAAACCCCTTCAGCTCCTTGGGTCCTTTCTCTAGCTCCTTCATTGGGGACCCTGTGCTCTGTTCAATGGATGGCTGTGAGTATCCACTTCTGTATTTGTCAGGCACTGTTAGAGCCTCTCAGGAGATAGCCATATCAGGCTCCTGTCAGCAAGCTCTTGTTAGCATCTACAGTAGTGTCTGGTTTTGATAGTTGTTTATGGGATGCCCCCAGGTTTTAATGGGCATAAAGTTCTCTGAAATGTAAGCATAACTGTGCTTCTATTTTATTTTACTGATAACACGGTTTTCAACCACAAGTATACGCTAGCCTCTCAGGAGACCTTCCTAAAATGCTGGTGTGCAAGCATCTCCCCACAGTGGCTAAGTGTGACTCTGGACATGGAACTGGGCATCGTGTGTCCTGCAGGCGATAAACTTCGGCCAGGACTGTGCTTCACAGTATTTGTGAGGATCGTCGAGACATTTTACCGGGAATTAAGGGAAATTGCCCTAACCTTGGACTCTAGGAAGTTTAGTACTTAGTTCTGTCATCCTGATACCTTTGACCTTGAGCAGGTTTCTGGGTCTTTTAAATCCTGATTCTATTCTTTGGTAAGGTGAAAGTAATTATGACATCCCACCTGCTGCCCGCCCGTGGTTGTAAAGTCTATGTGCAAAAGGGCTTTGTAAACCTCCAAAGGCTATACGAACGCCAGAAAGAAATTGTTAGAATTACATGTGCTAGTCTCTTGTAGCGACCCCAGATGGGCACATTCTCACAGGAACGTTGTATTGAAAACAAAGCCAAGGGCAGGCTCCACTTTCCAAATCAGCTTTTCAAAATTTGCTAAAGCTAGTAGAAAACAATGCCTGTGAATCCAGGATTGGACACTAGATGGCTCAAGCTTCATGGCACAGCCACTAGGTGGCAGGGAGGGGGGCGGGGGCGGGGCTGATAATTTTCGGCCTGCTTTTGGTTAAAATGCAATTATTTATGGAAAGAATCATCTAACTATCAAGATTAGAGGTCGTGCCCCCTTCTATCTGTGCACAGTCAGTTGGCAGAGTCCATCTTTTCTGAGCCCCTTCTTTCGTTCTTCCTTTGAATATTTTTAGTTATTGTAATCAAAATCCTCTTTGGCCTGGTGCGCTCAGATTTAAGAGCAGCATCAAAAAGCTTTGTGTCTGGCAGTGAACCAGGAAGGAGGCCTCCTTGGCTCCTCTGAAGACTTAATTAGCTCAGAGCTCTTCTTTCTGTCATCCCAGGCTCGGCTGACATCCTATGGGCTTTCTGGGGTGGAGGTGGGGTGGGGAGGTGGTGTCACATTTCCTGCCTTTCTCCACCCTTTCCAGTGGGCCCACTCTTTGCAAGTCACCTTAGGAAGATGTAGATGTCAGGGAGGGTAATTGTAAAAACTGGCTGTCAATTAAGGAAGCAGAGACTTCTAACCGAAGGAAACCAAACCACGACATAGCAGCTTAGATTTTCTTATAAGACTTAACACTGTCGAGTTTTCTTTTCTTTTCTTTTCTTTTTTTAAAGATTTATTTTATTTATTATATGTAAGTACACTGTAGCTGTCTTCAGACACTCCAGAAGAGGGAGCCAGATCTCGTTACGGATGGTTGTGAGCCACCATGTGGTTGCTGGGATTTGAACTTATCACCTTCGGAAGAGCAGTCGGGTGCTCTTACCTGCTGAGCCATCTCACCAGCCCCTCGAGTTTTTTTTCTTTCTGTGTGGTTTAAGAAAACACATCTGAAATGTGGACATCTATACCGGTGACTCAACCGGTGTCAGTGCATGCAAACATTACAGAGCAGTACTCACGACACAAGCTCGCACTGGCTCTCTCGTGAGGCAATTATGTGTTGAGCTGGCCCTCGTTCTCACAGGTAGAGAAAGCCAGGGCTTTTTAGCGACTCCTGTCTTGTTAGTGCTACTCTCAGTCCTAGAGAACAGGAATAAGGTGACAGGGACTCCATGTGTTTTACCATCGCCCTGCCACCCTGGATCCCCAGCTGAACAATGTTTAAGCGGATTGAAAGTGAGGGGTGGGCTTTGTTGATAAGATCTTGAAAAAATGCAAGAAACACCACTGGACAAACTGCTGGCTAGTGGTGTGACCGACGTCGTGACCACTTGAGTGGAAGCGCTTGAGTGGTCACGTGATCCAGTGAAACAGGACAGGTACATGGTCTGAGTGAAGGTGGTCTGTACAGTGGTGGTTTCCAGAACAAGGTCCCAACTGTGACACTTTGCCAAGGTCCCCTGGTCTGTGTTTTCTCCAACTGTGGGCCCTCCCTATTCCAGGATAATTACTCACTTCTCGCCCCTCTTCTTCAACCTCTTTCCTTCCTTGTAGAACCTCCCTTTTCACCTCCTTGTTTGCGAGAGGCCTCCGAGTCCTCTTGTTCTTGCAGACAGTGATGATCTGTTAGACTCAGTCCCAAGTCAAGCACGCTTCTTCTGTAGTTCGTCGCCAATCTTTTGAGCAGGGCAGACATGATAGCTACTGAAAGTGAAATCAGATCACAGTTCATAGCATAAGGCACTTGAGGGAAAGCCACCTGCCTGGAACAGATGTTTCCGGTCAAGGAAGGCCTGCTTTCTTTTTGTGTCAAGGTGAACGGCAGGGAGGAGCCTTGGCTGCCCAGCTTCCACGTCTTTATACGTTCTGTTCCCTCTGCTAGGGGTCCTCTCCCCTCCATGGCTTTTTAAAATACTTCTCCAAATATTTCCTTTTACAGGGTAACTGGTTTATGTCTTCATCCTGGAAGAGTGTAACCTTTAAAGTTTTTTTGTTAGCAATTGGCAAACATCATTCAAGTCATGAACGACATCTGGTGAATTGGTACAGTAGTCGTTCCCCAACTTGTCTGCACTTCCTCGTGCCTAGCATTTCTCTGTGCCCGTGCCTTCTGTCTGGCCAGCTGACGTGCTTTGATCATCGGGACAAGATACAAGCAGGGTGTGGGAAAAAAGGCATATATTGTATGTTCTTATCTTTACTTGCTGAACTTGGAAACAAGCAATTATCATGTCAAAAAACCTGGGTCAGTCTGATGGATGACCAGAAACACAGGAGCCAACTGTTCCTCTTGCTCTGGTCTGCAGCTGGCCAGTCAGCAGGCACAGAGCAAGAGCACTGGGCTGTTATGTGTCCTGCTACACAGAGCCCAGCTGACATGGGTCAGGCCATGGCACAACAGAGCCTGACAACACGCAGAATCATGAACTCAAGAAACAGCTCTTGTTTTAAGCTGTTTTGTTCTGGGGCAGTTTGTCAGACAACAGAAGCCGACAGAGGACTGAATCATTAGACAGAAAAGTATTGAAACCATGAGTGCATTGAAACTATGGAAAATTGGTTTTCCCTAGGTAGCATTAATTGTCAATTTGACACAGCCTACAGCATCAGTTTTCAACCTGTGGGTTGTGACTCCTGTGGGGGTCGAATGACCCTTTCTCAGGGGTCATCTAAGACCATTGGCAAAAACAGGCATTTACATTACGATTCACAACAGTAGCAAAATTACAGTTGTGAAATAGCAACAAAAATAATTTTATGGTTGGGGGTCATTATAGCCCGAGGAACAGTGTTAAAGGGTTGAAGTGTTAGGAAGGTTGAGAACCACTGGTCTAGAGTCACCCGACAAGACAGTCTTAAGTGATGGAGTTCCCAGATCTGTTTGGCCTGTGGGAGAGTGTCTTATCAGTTAATTGTTCTAGCGGGGATCCAGTCCTCTGAGGGTGGCCTGTTCTCTGGGCATTTGAGTCTTGGCTGTATAAAATAGTTGAGCACAAGTCTCCAATCCTTCCAGTCACAAAGCAACACACCTCCTGTTTTCCACTTCCAGTTCCTGCTTGAGTTCTGACTTCCCTCCATGGTGGACTGTGACCTGGAAGCTGAAATAAGCACCCTATCCCAGTGTTGCTCTTTTTGTCACGTGAGCATCATGTCACCACAACAGAGAGGGAATAAGAACATGACTTGTTATAAAAAAAATCAATGGGGAAAAGAATGCATACATGTAATTGTGAGATTAAGTGCAAAACTGACTAATATGTGATAAACGGCACTGCCAGCCAGCATAATGAGGCTCTGCATCAGAAACAAAGACAACTGAAAAGTAACCGGGAAATATTACAAAAGAGAATCAGCCAGTTCCTGTGCTAGTGCTAGCCGCGGCTCCAGTTGGGTGATCTCACCTCGGTGGTCTCTCTGCCTGCCAACTCTCCAGCGGGGCTGGAGTCTCTGAGTTCCCTTGCAGATCGCCCCTACCAGCCCCTCTCTCTGCTGCCAGCTTCTCTCAGCCCGCCAACTCAACACCCTTGAACCTTATAAGTAACCAACTAGATTTATGTCTCAATAAATCCTCCATTTACAAGATCCCAACACAATAATTTCAGAACCAATTGATAATGACAAAAGCTTTATCCCAATTCTTCTAGCCTTATGATATAGCTACCTGTGACTNCTACCAGCCCCTCTCTCTGCTGCCAGCTTCTCTCAGCCCGCCAACTCAACACCCTTGAACCTTATAAGTAACCAACTAGATTTATGTCTCAATAAATCCTCCATTTACAAGATCCCAACACAATAATTTCAGAACCAATTGATAATGACAAAAGCTTTATCCCAATTCTTCTAGCCTTATGATATAGCTACCTGTGACTGGTTAAAACCACACTGGTTGATTTTCCTTTCTCCCTCCTCTCTCTGACACTCTCTGTCCCTGCAACTCTTAGCTCTGCCTCCCTTTTCCTGTCCAATCACAGTCTTCCTGCTGCCCTAATTGGACAGGGAAAATCCTGAAACATTAAGCAACCCTTGGAGCTGTCTTCTGTCTCAGACTCAGACGGCAGCATGCAGAAAAGGCAAGAACAAGTTAGTGCTGGAGTGCCAGAACTCAGAAGTCTTATCTTGTCTTATTATTCATGTACAATGTATGTTCAAAAATGAAGAAAAAACCCTCCAAGTGTGCATGCAAACATCGTTTTTTTATCATATGACCACAGCCCTGTGTCCTTTTCATGGCAAACTCTTAGCACAGAAAAAAAAAAAAAATCAAGGATAAAATGATCATTAGGAAACAACTTCTTCCATGATCAGAAAAAAAAAATCTATTAGTCTTATACATGCTAACTTCCAATTTTATGACTTTTCCCTAAGCAAGACTTTTCTAAACCAAGGTGCATACTGCAAGTGTGTGAAGACCTGAGATGGGACTTTCTGAAATGATCTGGAAAGGTCTATTTGGTCCCACAGCCTCCTGTCTTGGAGCTAAGTTGGGGATAATTTTCTGATCCACAGCCCGTGAGAGGCACAGCTCCTCCGGGGTACACAATCTCCCCCAGACCTCTTCTTCCTGCTTGTTCATAGGTTGCAGATGATTATCCTTGGACTCTCTACTACACTGTGACCTACTTGAGTCGGGGATGTTTGTCACACACCATTCGGTCCTACACTTTACCACAGTACAAATATTTATTGAATGAGTGTTATTGGCGTGCTATTTTCTCATAAAACCAATACTGGAATTCCCCATATTTGGCAGTGACAAAATTTCTGCAGTATGTTGTCTACCTGTGATTGATGCAAAATGACTTTGGGCAGGCTGGTCTTGACTGTTAAGAGTTTATCACGCAGCCTCAGTTCTCAGCTCTGTGCCGGGAGCAACACAATAAGCATGGTGGGAATATTGATACTATGGGTATGGGCAAACCAGGATGATGTTTCTGTGTTTAGATTATTAGGTTATTATCAGTACACCATGGATTTTTTTTACTGTGTTTCTGACCGGAAGAGTAATGTTTGAGAATTGTTGACTTGGGGTCAGCCAATTGTGGCTCGGGGATCAAATATGCCCTGTTGCTCGCTTTTGTGTTCCTCATGATCTCTTTCTCTGTCTGTCTGTCTGTCTGTCTGTCTGTCTGTCTGTCATCTGTCTGTCTCTCTCTCCTTCCCTCCTTCTCCCCCTCCCTCTCCTCCCTTTTCCTCTTTCTCTCTGTGTAAACTTTTCAAAGTTTTGTAAGAAAGACAAAAAGAAAAGGAGGAAGAAGAAAGGGATGACAAGGCAAGGTTTGGGAAGAGAGCTAACCCTGTCAACTGTGACTGCTTAATACCTAGCCTTGATGCTGACCCTTGACTTAGGTAATCATAATTCTGGCTGCTATTAATATCGATGTGGAGAGATATTCATTCACCCTGGTGTCTGTACCCCATAATATCTGAGGTGGGATTTCACTTGTTTTTTTGTTTGATGGACAGGTCTGTTGGCTCCTACCCTCTCTCACTAGTCCTCCAAACTTGTCTCTGGTCTAGTTTCTGCCTGGTCTCAAACACCATTGGGTTTTCTATGAGAGGTGTTTTAGGTCTGCCATGACTCTGAAGGTCATTGCTGCATCTGAAAATAAGTAAGCAGAGAGGGTGAGGACCGGGCGGTGAACATGAATCTGGGTGTTGATGGTTGCTGATAGTTGAACCATAATCTACTCACCTCTCACTTCCATCCCGGCGCTTGGAGCCTGAAGACACTGGGCAGAAATATTCCTACTTTGGGTTAAAAGTAGGGCGAACTTGTTAATCTCTCAGGGCCTAGGCTGGGAGGAGTGTTTCTGCGTCTGGCTTGAGTACATCTTGAGTCAAGTATGTCTCTCTGAGTGCTGCAGGGAAGGAAGGGGTGGAGGACTCTCGCCTACCTGCTTATTTTGAGGAATGATTATAAAAGAATGTGGTGAATTATTTTTACCAAAATACCAGAGTCAATTATAGCTATGGGTATTTAGGTAGAGTACACAGTCTTGGGAGATTGTCATTACTCAAGAATGTGTGACCCTTCCTGGGAGCCACTTGTAAGGCTTCCAGCAAATTCTTTTGGATTTATCTTATATTGGTAATTTTCCTTTGAAGGTAGGCTACTTGAATAAATAACCAAAATTCAGTTGGGATGGAACAGATTCGCTTAGTGGTGGGGTAAAAAGATGAGAACTCATTTTAAGATAAGGAAATTAGGCATACCCACAGGCACCATAGCTTAGTAGTTATTGAAAGTATGGATTGTGGAGCTAGGGAGTTTAGGTGCAAAGTCAGGTCTATCACCTGGCAGACCTGAAAATAATGCTGTTTCTTATTTTTCTCATATATTGAATGGGTGTTTCAAGTACTTACCTTACTATATTATGTTGTTGTGGGGATTAGATAAACACACATACAATACACACACACACACACATCACTAATTTCATTATTGTTACTGGGGTTTTTGTACAATACAGTCTGTCCTGGAGACTACTGAAGAATTCTGAACCAGGCATGTTGGATTACTCCTGTAATTCCAGCACTTTGGAGGTCAAGACAGGAAGATTACATAGCAAGACCTCCTCTCAAGAAAAGGAATTCCAGAAATTCTCTTTGGCTGAAGCAGTAACATGGGTTATAGTCAATTTGGAGCTTCCTTGCTTGGCTGTTTTGAGGCCCCCTTTAGTTAAGTGTGTTTTATTAAGGTGGATTCTAAACCCTGGCTTACCCACGCCACCCAGAGCACCTACAGGCTTTGCCAATGCTAACTTCCCATACTGGGGGAAGCTCCTACTTAGACTTGTAAAGCGGGGTTTGGGAGCAAAAGAAATGGGAGGATGGTGGTGGGGTTTAGTTTGCTCCAGGGTGTTCTGGGACGTGGGGAACTTGAAGGAGGCATGCCTGTTGTCCGTGCTGAAGAAGAAGGTAGAGGACTTACCTTGCCCCCTCACTGCCTGATGCGGCGCTGGGAGAAAGGGTGAGTCCTTAGAATGTGGGAACAGACAGTAAAGAAAGGAAAAAGCAAAGCAGATTTTCCCGTGGCTTACATGAAAAGACTCTTTGGGAAAGTTTGAGAAGTACAAATGGTGAGGAACACGTTTTTTAATTTTAATTTAATGTTTAAAATCAATACACAGGTGATATTACTGGGTGGGTGGGGGGAGTGGTTCTTGGATTTCAAATCCAAGTACAGATTTGTGAGCATCGGAGTCTGAAGCGAGAGCCTCCCCACCACCCAAAGAACGTCCTCCCGCCATTTCTTTGTAATCTCATCCTTACTCCGTTCTAAGCCAAAGCCAGGCACACACTGGCTGTTCTGTCACCAGAGCATCTTTCCAGGCTTGCTCTGTATTACAAATATAAGCTCTAGGACTGGCTCCACCACCCCCCCCCCCGCCACTCATCGCTCATCTTAAAGTCTTTGAGGTCAATCCAAATTATTATTTCTGTCAAAAGCCCTTTACTTTTTCTTTCTGAAGAGCATTTCATTTGTGTGGATGTACCACAGTTCTTACTGACCTTCTGTGGAAGGCTGTTTAGTTTGATTCTTTTTCTTTTTGCAGTTCTAAGTACAGCTGTTATAAAACACTTATGAGTTTATGTGACTATAACACCCCTTCACAGGGGATAAATATACAGTCATGGGACTCCCAGGACATATGGTAGGAACTTGCTTATTTGTGTAAAACTGTCAATCCATTTCATGGCCATTCAGTTCTCCATTTCTGCCAGTAGTAGCTGTAAGCTCCAATTACAAAATATTTGCTGACAGTACTTTCTTTTAGGCATTCTAATAAGTGCCTAGCGTATTTCAGGATGATTTAATACATATACCTCTAACGACGATAGATAAACATATCTATCGTCCATGTAGTGAACTTTGAAGAAGTGTATATTCAACTCTTTTACTCATTTCAAAACTTTGTTATTTAGAGCATATGTTTCTTTTAAATAAGATTTATTATTATTACTTTTTAAAAGTTGTGTGCATGCATGTTTATCTGGGTGAGAGTAGGTGCACATCAGCAGAGGTGCCCATGGAAGTCTGAGGCACTGGGTTGCTGGGAGCTAGAGCCACGGGTGTTTGTGAGCAGCCCGCCTTACATGGGTGCTGGGACCTAAACTCGTGTCCTCTGCAAGAGCAGGGTGTGATTTTAACCACCTGGCCATCTCTCTAGCCACTGGTACATATGGCTCTTGGAATTTCCTGTTGTCTTGACTAATTGACTCTTTGTCATTATATAATGTCCCTTTACATCCCTGGAAGTTTTCTTTGCTTTATTTTGGTGTGTGTGGGGATCCCACTCTGTGAGTCAGGCTAGCCTGAACTCTTGCTCCTTTTATCTTAGGTTCTCAGAGTTCAGGGATTCCATGTGCGTGCCACCATGCATATGTATATATACATATATGTGTGAGTTATAATAAATATCTCATATTCATATATCATATTCTTTGTTCTTACGCTAGTTTTTCATCTTCCCAAAGCTCAGCTGGAGTTACCCGTTAGGCTGTAGCAGGAAGATACCCTAAAAGATGTGTCTCAATGCATTGGTGATGAGGAGTACAAAGAATGAGGCACTAAACAGACAGTGCCTTGTGACTATACTCTCAGATACCCTGCAGGTACATGCAGGAGGATCATAAGCTTAAAACCGGCTAGGGTGCCTTTGTGAGACCTTCTCTCAGAATATGGTGTGGGTGTAGGGGTGCTAGGGATGTTGCTCAGGGGTAGAACACTTGCCTAGCGTGAGTGAGGCCATGAATTCATCTATGTCCAGTATTGGGGTTGGGGTGGGTCCAAGAAGCTCTCATGCCAGGTGATCTGTGCAGAACATTGGCAAGAGGATCAATTACAGACTGCTGGACCTTATCCTCATGATTGACAGCTAGAGAAAGGGATGTGCTACTGATATATCTTCAGTGACAGGATCAGTATGTAGAGTTAAACAAATATATTATTATTAATTTAAATGTTATCATCATCATCATCAATATGTGTGGATGCTGGGGGGGGGGTAGGCTTTTGTCACAAAATGTGTATGGAAGTCAGAGGACATCTTTGTGGAGTTGCTTCTCTCTATGGGATCCATGAATAGAACGTGGGTCTCCAGGCTTATGCAGCAAGCAACTTTACCTGTAAAGTCATCTTGCTAGCCTCAGTGTGAAGTTTTAATGAGGTGTTAAGGAATATTGGGTCATGTGTGAGGCCATGGTTTTTTTTTTTTCCCCAGAGTTTTGGGCAGGTGCTTTGCCACCGTTATCAGTACTTGGGGAGGTTGAAAGCTTTGACATGGGCTGAAGCCCGTTGGGAAAAGTCCACAGCCGGCTAAATCAAAGAATGGAACTGTTAAGCCACTCTGTGACTTTACTCAGGAAATAGCAGGGTAGGGAGCTAGCTCCCCCTATCTGCTTTTGTAGCCCTGCCTTTCTTTTGGTTATGTTTGCACAGCCTATGTTTTCTCATTCATTTGCATTTAACCTACTGATATCATTCTATTTGAAGTGAGTTTCTTGTAGATATCATACAATTGGGCAACTGAAAATATCCCACCTGGATAATCTCTGTCTTGTAATTTATATGTTGGATTCAGGCCCAACATTATCCTGCTTGTTTTCTCTTTGCCCTTTGTTCACTAATTTACTCTGTGTGTGTGTGTGTGTGTGTGTGTGTGTGTGTGTGTGTGTGTGTTTCCCTGTTTCCCCTTGGTTGCCTTACAGACCACAGTGTACATACAGTGCTCCCCTGCTCTTTATTGATTTAGGATGGAGGACACTTCATCACTTTATGCAGGCTCCTTTGCTCTCCCCCTCTATGCTAGAGTGGTCTTGGGTCTCACACCCACAGACATCACCAAGGGCCTGAGCTATTTGGAACGAGTTCTATCTGCTCAGCTCTGTTAGGTCATCGTTAAATCACACTGAGCCATGGCCAAATATGTGGCTATAAACAAGACATAAGAATGTGCAAACATTTTAAAAATTTTATTTTACTTCATGTATGTAAGTGTTTTGCATGCAGGGATGTATGTGCACCATGTGTAGCTGGTGTCTGTAGAGGCCAGAAGAGGTTGTTGGATCTTCTGAAACTGGAGTTGCAAATGGTTGTGAGCTGCCGTGTGAGTGCTGAGAACTGAACCTGAGTCCTCTGTAAGAGCAGCTAGTTTTCTTAACCACTGGGCTCTCTCTCCAGCTCCTCAAGGGCAGAATTTAATAATACTCTTGGAGTTAGTTAATCCACTAACTAACAACAAGATACTGTCTTTTGAACCCTTATTAGCAGAAATAGGGGAACTCAGAGAAGCAGAGACATTGTCTGCAATGCAGGAGAAATGTGGGGATGGGGTGACTGGAGGCAGGGACGCAAGGTGGATAGGCCTCCTGAAGGAAGAGTGGTTTTGACAGATGGAGTCTTCTTGGTTGCCTTCTTTTGAAACCCCAAAAATCTAGAGTAGAAAGGTGTTTCGGTGACTGAGTTTGATTCCCATCTAGGAGTCATGAGACCTTGAAGAGTCCCTTCACCACCTTGACCTTCAGCTCTCTAGGAGACACTGTGCATGAAGGCACACACACACTTCTTATGCAATGGTAACTGTTCTTGCGTGAAAGTCTCCCTGAGTGGATTTTGTGCCCTTCTACAGGCATATCAAAACAGCTTGTCTTACTCTTAAAAAAAAAAAAAGATAGAGCAGGGCTCAGGGACTTCCTCTTCCTTGTGGCTGTCAGCCCTGATGCATGCCAGTTACTGGATTAGTATTTTTTTTTTTCCCCTTGTTCCGGTCAACCCCACTCGCTCCGCTCACCCTGCTCGCTCTGGCCAGCTCCGCTCACTCTGGCCAGCCCCGCTCGCTTCGGTCGGCCCAGTTACTGGATTATTATGGCATCGACTCACTGCCTGCCTGCAGAGAGTCTAACTCTGTCGACCGAGTGATGGGTAGACAGGTAGATCCACTAACTAATGAATACATTTCTCCCCCTGACTATTCCAGATGTAGATAAATTAATCTTTCCTACTTTCAGATCTCTGTGAGGGCAACTAGGTTACAGCATATATGGCAAAGAACCTTTCTTTCCCTCCTTTTCATGTCCTCTCTCTTTTAAAGGATTTTTTTAAAAAGTGTGTGTGTGTGTGTGTGTGTGTGTGTGTGTGCATGCCTGTGGGTGTTTAAAAGTGTGTGTGTGCATGTGTGTGTGTGTGTGTGTAAGTGTAAGAAAGTGCTCTTAACTGTTAATCCATCTCTCCAGCTCCAAATATCCTCTTCTTTAAATTGCTTTTGTTGGCGCTGGAGAGATGGCTCAGTGCTTAGAGCACTGGTTGCCCTTCTGAGGGACCCACGTTTGATTCTCTCCTCCCACAGGGCAACTCACAGCCATCTGTATCTCTAGTTGCAGGGCAATCTGATGCCCTCTTCGGGCCTCTGTGGACACTGCACACATGGTGCATATACACATCCACCCTCACAGGCAGAGAAGCTCATAAAATAAAACAAGTATTTAGTCAATGCTTTTGTTGGACACTTTGTTCCAGCAACAAGAGGAGTAGACGAGATATCCCAAACTCACTCTTCATATCCACTCTGTAGCTTTTTAGCACCTGTAAAGCCTTCAGTGCCTCCTTTCTCATCCTGTATATCAATCATTTTACTCCATTTTTTTCTTACGAGTCTGTCTTCATCCATCTATCAAAGACTCAATATCTGGTTATCTTGATTTCACCTGTTCTTTTATATATAGTTTCTTCATGTTGGCACAAGAGGGTAAACTCTGCCCTTGTCACCTCATGCTGGCTGAAACTGGTGTCTGTGCTCACCTAATTGGGACTCTCTGATTTGGGCTCAGTTGGAATTACTCGATGGGGGGCTTATTAAAACACAGATGATATTCCCAGCAACGTGAGGTCTGGGAAGCAGCAAAAATCTGCCTTGTTGTGAGGTACACGGACTTCTGCTGACTTTACCCTGCCTTTCACCTTTCACCTACATCTAAATGCGCTTTATGATCTCAAAGTGCTGTGCTATCAGATTGTCAGGTTCCAGTCCTATCTCTCCTTGTCACTGACTGCCATCCAAGTCCCCAAATTTCTCTGGATCATCTGTCATAAATTTACAAGGTTACAATAGGCAGGAAGGGAGATAAAGAGTAGAAAGCGCTGACATGTGATGAAAACTCAATAGATGTTGGTTATTACTGCATCGTGTGAGCTTGCCTGGTAGCTCCAAAAGCCCATTTTACAGATGGGAGTGCAAAGGGGGCTGTAGTGATAGTCATTTGACCAGCAAATTGAAAGGCAAAAGGGGAAACCCAGGTCTTATCTCTCCTCCAAAACTTTGTCTATCTCAGTTGACTATGATTTCTAGGTGGTTACTCTCTCTCTCTCTCTCTCTCTCTCTCTCTCTCTCTCTCTCTGTGTGTGTGTGTGTGTGTGTGTGTGTGTGTGTGTAAGCAGAGGAAACTTTACCTTACCCTTCACATGAGGTTTAAGTCTACCACTAACTTTGAACGTTGTGGGTGTTACTTCCATACTGCGGGGGTTGATATCATGCCAGTCCTAGACTACAATTCAATCTAATATAAATCACAGGCTCTGTTCAGTTGATGGCTCCTATTCTGCCTCCAACATTTAGGGAATTGCAAATACGTGTGAATGTGTACAAGGTGGGGGAGGTATAGGTCTCTGGGTTTATGGTCTCATTTCTTTGCTATGTCCTTTAGTTCCAAAGCCCCTTGTCCGCCCTAGTGTAGCACATTCAGAAACCCTTCAAGTGCAAAGCTGTTGATAATACAGAAAAAGATCTCTTCCTGGATGAGGTAAGTCGCAGGCACACAGCCTCATGCTGCTCAACTTACCACGGGAAGCATTGAACTGTCCATTCCAAGCAATCCACCTTCCATTTCCTCTCCAGCCTGCGTTCCCTTGTGAGTATCAGTGCTTGTGGAAAGGCATGGTATCGTTTCTTCCTGGGGATAACAGGGTTGAGCAGCCTTTTTGGTGGTAATGCAGAAGAGGCAGGCGATGAAGACTTTCACGATATCTCGTAGCTCAAGAGGAATTTTGGATGAAGGACAGTAAAAATGCAAATGTTATCGATTAAATGAAGTGTGGCTGAGATAGCCAATAAGTTTGTGATTAATCAAGATTCTTCCTGGTTGGAATTGTGCTGTGAAGATGGTGTGTGGAGAGAGTGATTTCTAGGTGTTTATTACATGGCAGCTGGTCCAAGTTCATCTTCATAATTGACTTCTGGCGTTGGCTTATATCAATAATAAATGATAGCAGAGATAATGAGTTTCATTTTAGACGTCACCTTTAATGGCTTGGGGGGTAACCCTTGTCATCCCCATGGGGAGGCTATGTTGGGACCCAGCAGCATAATCACTTGAACTCGGTTGATACCTTGCAGTGGCTTTGGAGGCTAACATGTGCTTTGAGTGGCTGTAGTTCAAGGGCCAGGAATTTGAATTATGCCACCTAACCTGCTCCCATGCCCGTATCCTCTAAAGAATACAGTGATGGCATCACCACTCTGTGTGCTCAGCACAGCAAGTCCCTGACTAGACTCCTTTACCCACCTGGCTGGCTACCCTAGAGACCTCTTGTCCATCTCTGGACCTTTGCTTTCACCCAGAGAGGAAGAATGACATGCCAGAAGAATAGCAAACCAGAGGCCAGGTAGACTGGGTTTCGGGCCACCCGTGACTCATTCTTCCATGGCAAGCATGGAGCTGGAATGAGAGGGGAGTGCTTCTTTCTTTTCCAGAAGACATTCGACATGGCTGGGCTTGCCTGGAAACCTTACAAAGCACCCACATGTGACTGGCAGAGAATCATTGCCTATGGTGAAATTCCTTCTCGGCTGGGCAACTGGTCCATGTCACTGGGCTCGGGAAAGTAAACCCATAGGCAAAATGGTGGAAGTTTGACTTGAAAATTTGGGCACATTTTAGAAGTACTGAATGCACACAAATATACTATGGAATGAAAAAAAAATCAGCATTTGGGAGGAACATGGAGGAAACTGGAGGGAAGGAAGTGTGGGGAGGGATTTGATCCAAACACATTGTATACATGCATGGATATTAAATACAACACTGAAAAAAAATAATAAACGAAAGTCGGCATTCACACGAGTTTGCAGTCACGAAAGATTTTGAATTTGTCTTGTCGGAGGCTGACCTCTTCCAGCTCTAGGCCTGATGGCTGCTTCTCTCCTGTTATATAGGGAAGAGTCTGGAAGGACCCACCTGTGGTGCACTCCTGTAAAAACAGCTATCAAGAGGTGGAGGCAGGGGGATTGTGGATTTCAAGTCAGCCTGTGCTACGTAATAAGACCCAACAGATGAGTAATAACAACAACAAAAAAGATGTGTAACAAAAAAAGATGTGTAACAAAAGATGTACCAACAAGTGTACCAAATGAGAGAGGAAAAAGATGGCCCCATCTAATGCCAAGTAGGCGCAAAGACTGGTCCTGTCTATCACCGGGTCTGTCCTCCAGCTCTACTTTCCTGGGCAAGGCTCTGCAGGAGGAAGTGAGAAACATCTACCTCTAACAACTTGCTTGGCACCGTGCCTGAGCATCTTATGTTGCTCACGTGACCTTGAGATTGCTGTGATGGAGAGGGGTCCCGGGAACTAATTCTGGGGCAAACAACCCCACTCACCTCATCCTCAGATGATTTTAGTGAAGAAGACAAGGGACCCGAGGTAGGGCCCGCAGGGTGGTCTCTTTGGGAACAGGGAAGCGGAGCACTTAGTATAAACTTCTGTGATGCTAAGCTAACGCTGGCCTTGCTTATGAGTCGCCCCTTGAATAGTTTCCAGAAATGGAAGGGAAGGTAGGGCTTGTGGAAGGGGTTGAAGTCCTGAGCTAGCTAGTGGTAGTGGGGAGAGCAGAGAGTGGCATGAAGAGCTAAGAAGCATTTTCTCTCCGGTTCTTCTTGTCCCACCCTCCTCCATACGGGCAGTTAAGAGCTGAAATCTCTGGTTTCATTTGTTCTTCACGGGTTCCCAAGGGATTTATGGGGTTTATAATGCATTACTTTAAATGTTTCAAAAACGCTAATGGAAATTCTAATACATTTGGGTTTTTTGCTTTTTTGCATACCCAGTTATGGATGGGTTTGATTAATAAATCATGGGGAAATGAATTAATTATTCTGTGGTGATTACAATCTCTTTGGCAGACAACAGACTTGAAGACAAGAAGGATGGTGTGGAGGTGGCAGATAGAGGAGAATTTTGATGCTATTATGGCCAGGTTGGGAATGAACACAGCACCAGAAGGATGTTTTCCATCCCAGAACCTCTCCCAGAAGGGACCCACAGAGTATTGAGCTGCCTGGCACTGTGGATGTAGTGGGGTAGGCATGGTAGAGGCAGAGGACTGGCTACTTCCTTTTGTCCTCATCTCTACAGACTCGGGAAGTCATTAGGTGAGAGTAAGAGATGGCTCTTGTCCTTCTTGGGTGTCATGGGGCCCAAGGCAGACTCTGACACTGAAAATCACTTCAGATTCCTAGCACTGGGGGCACTGTATCCCCTGAAGAAACAGAAAATCAGAGAGCATCTGAATCTAAGACAAAGGGCTTCTGAATGCCATTTGCAGAACTTCTACTTCAGGAAGTTTGAGATGAGACCAAGGATTTGCACATCTAAGAAGGTCCCAGCTCCTGCTGTTGCTGCTGCTGCAGAAAAGGGGAACTACAGCCTAACAGCCCCTCTTTTTGTTCACCCCAATTTGCTCCTATCTGTTTCTCTCTTTCACCATTTTTCCTTTTCACATTCTCCATCCATCCTTCTTGAAATCTTCCCCTGAAGCATCTCACCCCTCAATGCCTCTCTCCTTTTCTCTGCCTTCCTCTTCCCTTCTTTTCCCTACTGAAGGCCCAAATGTCTCTCCCATCCCATGTAGCTTTCTTTTCTAGTAAGGAAGAAGTGTNGCTCCTATCTGTTTCTCTCTTTCACCATTTTTCCTTTTCACATTCTCCATCCATCCTTCTTGAAATCTTCCCCTGAAGCATCTCACCCCTCAATGCCTCTCTCCTTTTCTCTGCCTTCCTCTTCCCTTCTTTTCCCTACTGAAGGCCCAAATGTCTCTCCCATCCCATGTAGCTTTCTTTTCTAGTAAGGAAGAAGTGTTGCTTTTCTTAAAAATTGAGATCTCAAGGAGACAGTGGGAGGCACTTGTCTATCCCTCCAGCTTTCTGGCTGACAGGTCAGTTGTGAGACATGTGGGACAGTATGGGCTAGCTAGGACATGAGGTTCCCATAGCTGAGAGAGCTGCCTGGGGCTAGTTCAGCCTGGCTTGGACTCCATGTGACAGACAGCAGGTCAAATTTTATGTTCCCCTGCCCAGAGGGAATGCAGAGGACATGCAGTCATACACAGGTTAGCCCTTGGGCAAATGATAAATGTCACACCCCAAATCAAATCAGGATAGACGGTCTCATTTCTGGAGCTAGGGTCGGAACCGGGCCTCTGGCAACCCTAGCAAGCCAGGTTTACCAGCTGCATTCAATGGTCCAAAACAAAACAAAACAAAACAAAACAAAAAAAACAACAAAAAACAAACAAACAAAAAACTTAATAGAGAAAGCAGGAAAGGAGAGATATTCAATGTGGCTTCGTAGGGAAGATGAACAAAGAGGTCTAGTACCTCCCCTACTGCCTGTCAAGTTCATGTCCCAAGGCCTAACCTGAGTTTTAGGTTTAAACAGAGGACCAGAGGTTTGTAGAACTAGCCAGTCTCCATTAAGGCACTGTCCTGCCCCTTATCTTTGTCTCAGCTCCAATCTCTTCTGCCTGAGAGTCTGCTTAACTGTCAACGTCTTCCTAGAAGTGTTTTCTCTTCTGGCTGAACCAGACTTCAGCCCTTTCCTTCTCCCAGTGTGAGTGAGGTTCCTGGGAAATTCCACACCCTTGGGGTCCAGTTGTCCCAATAGTCTAAAGCCAAAGTGAGGGGCTCAAGTGTCTCTGTAGAGTATCTTCACTCCTGGCAGCAACATGACATTCTCGGATTTGAGTTAGCCTGACTTGAGTCCACTGGAGGATGTATTAACCCCCTATCACTGGACCCTATGTCTATAGCTGGCCATTAAGCAGGTGTAGGATGGGGGGGGGGTGGTGACTACCCTCACCAGTTTGTCCATGCCTAAGTGTTCCCAGGACACACAGCCTTCAAAACTGGAGTCAGAAAAGTCCTTAGGGGGATAGGGAATTGGGTACTCAGAGGGACTGAAAACTTTGTGTTTCTACCAAGATCCCAGGTGAGGAAGCTGCCGCTGGTCCTCAGACTGGACTTTGAAGGGCTGCTCCTTAAGTATTTCCAAGAACTGATGATTGTAGCCCTGGAGTCTTCTTTAGAAGACAAGCCCTGGGAGGGGCCAAAGTCAAGCCTCCTGACTGGAATTAGCTAATCAGGAATGTAGGTGTGTCCTCAGAGAAAGACAGCCACAGTGTTGGAGGTTAGAGGAAGAGGACTGGGGGGAAAGACAGAGTCAGGAGTGAGAAGACATCAGAGCCAATGCTGTGTGTAGGGGCATGTCCCCGTGGCTGTAGTCTGGGGCTCCTCACTGTGGAATAGGCTAGTGTCTTGGAAACAAGTGAAGCTAAGTAAAGAGAAGTGTTCCACGGGACTGGGTAGTACTGGAGCAACTGGTTCTGGGAAAGAATTAGGAAGAAACACAGTAATAATTGGGGTCAGATCAAATGCAGGGCTTAAGCTGTTAACATGTGAAATGGTGCACTGGCTATATCTACTCTTTTCTCTGAGTTAGAGTTTGGGTACAGCTCAGTGTGGGTCACAACGAACAGCTTGGGTAGGGCCACAGTGGATCCTCCATATCCCTGAAGGTTAACAACTTCAAATGGCTGAAAACACTCACAGGGTCTGGAACCTAGGTGGGATGTGGCGGGATGTGACTATTAGTTGCATAAAAGTGAATATAAACACAAGAGTTCTTGAGGCTGTAAAGTCAGCCACTACTGTAATCCATTCATTTGGTGCTTGGATATGCACAGAGAGCTTTCTCACAGTGCAAACTTGGGCAATCCTAGACCCATAGTCTGATTCTGACATTCTAAGCCTCTCATCCCAGTGTCTCTGACAAAGGGTGTTTGGCCGATTCCCTTGTTGTCTTGGCTGGCCTCCATCCTTGTGCGCCTACCCTGCCAGGAAACTTCTGAGAGTCTTGGAATAGACAATTCGTCTCATAAACAAGTTGAGTTATCTGTTAGTTGGCACCTACTGTTTCGTTTTTCTGCCAGATGATCACCATGTCTCCTGAACTGGTACAGCCCAAGTGCATGCTGGGTGTGGACCCAGTGGTGTCCTTCTCAGAGAATAAACATGGATCCTTGATAAGGGAAGAAGCAGAATAAACCCACAATACATCTCTTTCCCTAAAGGGTCATGCTTGTCTTTCAAGCATCATTATCCTTGGGGTTGGTGCTTTATCCAGGCTCTTTGTCTCTTCATTCAGATAACATTTCTGAAACCACCTCAACCATAATCAAGTCAGCTTGTACTCCAGCCATGATAAGCTTCCCTTATTCCCACCTACTGAATTCCATTGAGAGGTGAGTCGAATCGAGGGAGCTTTGAGATCAATATTTGGGAGCGATCCATCTTTTCCTCCAGTATGTTCATATCCCACAGGGTTTATGGGTCCTGCCTCTGACAAGCCACACACATGTGTTTATGTGAAGACTCGAAGATTAGCAACAGAATTCTTTAAGTGGCTTTTAAAACACAGTTCCTTGCAGTCCTAGAATCATCATGAGCCCAGATGAGATGACTCAAGATTTACAGCTCCATACTGTGATTTCTACAAAACGGAAGGGCTACATCTCAGGTATCTGCTCATCTAGGGGGTGATAGAAATCTCAAACGGCCAATGCTGAATCCCAGTTGACTTTTTGTGATTATCATGTCATTGTTCCCATCTCTTCATTGGTGGAAAACACCTACGAGACTGTAAGAGACGGGAGAGGGTACTGAATTTAGGGGCATGAAAAAGCCCAGCTGCCTCCCTAGGGAACTTATCTTGTGAGGAGTGCTGAGATGAGCCAGGAGGGAGGCAGGTAAGATGTAAATTGGCTTAATCTCCCACCCACTATACCCCTCCCTAGTCCTCTCCTCTCTTGTCAAGCCCTGCTGGTGTGACAAGCACCTGTGCATTAAGCACCCTGGCATCTAAGGTGACGCAGAGCAGCATGGAGTCCTGCTCATTCTCTGGTACAGAGCACAGCCAGGTTGATGCCCAAGGTATGAAGTAGCGTGACTCACCTGTAGCGTGACTCTGCCTCACTTCTCCTGGCTTGTGCTGTTTTGTTTGCTTGTTTCTGCCTGAGGCTCTGTATGGCTGGGGAGAAGCCAGTCAGCCACTCCCAGAGGGAAAAAGAGTATTTGATTGACAGCATAGAGACCTGGGTTCCAAACCTGGACCTACCACTTTCAACTCCTTAAACTTGGGAGAACTATCTCACGTGTGGGTTTCCCTCTCTCTGAGATGGCTAGGTCTTTGGAGATCTTTGCTCTTCGGCGTGTCACAAGCATTAGTGACAAGGGGAACGCCTGAAATCTTATTAGGAAGAATCTTAGACCTTCTCCAGATTCACTGAACCTGAAACTGCCTTCAAGACGATGTAGACAGTTGAGGAAGTGTGGCTCCAGGGTCTCCATTAGCCTTTGGCCTTGAGCTTCTCCATTCTGAGGAGTTCCAGAGCTTTGTCTCTGTAAATGTGCACCGAGCTTTGGTCTAGAGGAATTTCCTCGTTTCCACATGTGTGGTGTGCTATTCCTTCCCTGCAGTAGCTCTCAAAGGTGGCAACATGATATTTGATGAGTTTCAGGAGTTCTTGCTCTGTGAGCCAAGATCTTCTTCTGCGGTGTTAATCTAAGGGCTCGGTCCGGGGTAGCTAGCTGGAATGTGCTATCTCAGATTATTGGACTCTTGCTCTCCAAGGCCCTGATCAGATCCTCCGACCTGTAAGAGCATGTCCACTAAATAGGGAGACGATTCAGGAGTCAAGCTCATGCCTTCTATGCAGACCCAGCACATACACACCAAACGGCCTTTATTTTGCACATTACCAGACAGAGAGGGGGGGGGGGGAAGGTGCAAAAGGCACCTGGGATTCCCTGCAGTGAGGGCTTTGTGGGAGGTGGGAACCATGAGCTCAGTCAGTCTTAGCTCTTTCAGTCTTTCTTTGGTGTGAACATATGCTCTGGGCTGAGTGTGAGCCTACTTTTCCCCAGTGAGTGCAGATGAGGCTGTTGCTGAGTGAGAGCCAGAGACTGCATTTGATACCCTGCCCAAAGAAACAGAGACTAGTTCCATTTCTAGAATTAAATAACAGCAGCAGTAACAACAACAACAACATACCCAGCTGTGTTGGTCTCATGACGAGAAGTTAGGGGGTCTCCAGCACAGTGTCTTCCTGGGGGCTTTGGTCACTAGCCACATACCTTACTGTAATAATAGCAGAACCTCAAGTAAAAAGAGCTGGTCTCTCCTGGGTATGGGGGTAGCTCCTTCCCACACATTTCCAACTGGCACTATCAATAGAGTTATGGATGAAGGAGGTCAAGGAAGGTTATGGATAAGAGCTCCATCTTTCTTTATTTCTTTCTTTTTTGTTTGTTTGTTTGTTTGTTTGTTTTTTAAAGACAGGGTTTCTCTGTGTAGCCCTGGCTGTCCTGGAACTCACTCTGTAGACCAGGCTGGCCTTGAACTCAGAAATCTGCCTGCCTCTGCCTCCTAAGTGCTGGGATTAAAGGCGTGCACCACCACTGCCCAGTCAATCTTTCTTTCTTTCTTTTTTTTTTTCTTTAAACTTCTAATATTTTATTCACCATAGATTTTTTTGGCATTGATTTTGATTTTTTTCCCCAGTTTTTATTAGGTATTTACTTCATTTACATTTCAAATGCTCTCCTGAAAGTCCCCTATACCCTCCTCCCCAATCTTTCTTTTAACTGGGATTTTTTTCATGATATCTTTTCAAGTTAATATATATATATTAATTATATATATACATATATATTAATTATATGTACATATATAATTTAAAATTTATTAAAATAAATTTTATTAGTTTAATAACAAATACAAATTTTAAAAAGGAAAAGAGAAACTTCAATAGAAAATACTATTAGCTAAGTAGCCTAATATATAAATACAATGAAATTATCTCTAATTTCTAGTGGGTATCCATATATGTACGTGCATACTTACTTTTTTTGAGGTTATTACTTTATTTTTTTAATTAGATATTTTCTTTATTTACATTTCAAATGTTATTCCCTTTCCTTGTTTCCCCTCTGAAAACCCCCTATCCCACTCCCCCTCCCCCTGCTCACCAACCTACCCACTCCCATTTCCCTGTCCTGGCATTCTCCTACACTGGGGCATCGAGCCTTCACAGGACCAAGGGCCTCCTCCTTCTCTCATTGATGTCCCACAAGGCCATCCTCTGCTACATATGCGGCTGGAGCCATGGGTCCCTCCATGCATACTCTTTGGTTGGTGGTTCCCTGGGAGCTCTGGGGGTACTGATTGGTTCATATTGCTGTTCCTCCTATGGGGCTGCAAACCCCTTCAGCTCCTTCATTGGGGGACCCTGAGCTCAGTCCATTGGTTGGCTCTGAGCATCCACCTCTCTATTTGTCAGGCACTGGCAGAGAGGCTCTTCTCAGGTTTCTGAGTCCATCCTGATTCTGAGGAGCCAAACTGCCAGCTGAGCCCAGAGATTCCAGAAGAGTCTACCTGGTGAGGCTAACCCCAGTGCTCTGTGTGTTCCCCGAGTGTGTGTGTGTGTGTGTGTGTGTATGTGACAGTATACTTACTCAAAGTAGACTCCCAGGATAAATAAATGGGAAGACAGTGCCCTAAAGCTGAGGATGTGAGGAGATTATGACACCACGCAGACTCAGAATCACATCATGTCACATACACAACAACACGGTCCATTTCTTTCTGCAGGCAAATACCTCATACCATAAATGATATGAGATGTCTTAAGGGAAACACGAACATTATAATGCCTAATATAAATACCGAGTACAAAATCGGGCCATAGGAAATATAAATTAGTGGCGCAGGTCAGCTTGGATGACATCTTTGTGATTGTCCCTGTAATGGCGGTCTTCAGTAGATTCTGGGGTCAGGCTGTAGTAGACTACACATAATTTAGCCTAGAAATGTAGTTTTATCCTTTAAGTCAAGAATGGCACACAGACAGACAGCACAGCACAGTCCTATAGTGCTTATCAGAGAAAGTGCCTGGAGGTTTCAGGTAACCTGGAGCACACTGTGAGCAGTCCTCCTGGCCTGACTCTGCACCTAGGTGGGCTTGTGTGAACAGTGCCAGCATATCTCCAGTAAGGAGAGTCTCTGTGTAACCACTGCTGCCTGTGTATTCATGTTGCGGTCTCCATCTTGGAATTGGCTTCTGTGTGTCCCCTGGGTGGTGGGATGAAGAGAGACCAGGTGCTTGGAGTCTAGTGGATGTCAAAGGGACATGTAAACTGTACTGTGGGACACATGCTCATGGGAGACCCCGATATCAGTTGTCAGTTCTTTGAAAAGACTTTGACCAGAGGTTTCTTTGGTATCTAAGTCTGGAGTGGAGTGGTTCCTATAACAGCCCCTCTGGTGGAACTTCATGGCTCCTCTGTCCTCCACAAACTTCTGGGGTGCAGGCAGCAGCATCAGTGGTTTGGCATGGGGAGATTGGGCTCCAGAGAGAGTCTTAGTGTTCAGTCACTCGCGGCTATCCTGGTGGGTGATCGCAGCATCTGGGTCCCTCTTGGATACTATCAGAGGGTGTGGTGCAAAGACCGCACACCTTGATTTGATTCTTCTGGGTCAAACAGACCCATGCTGGACAAAAGTAGACAATTATGGATCAGATAAGACTCAATGGCCAGACCTGGGTCTGAATTACAGAGCCATCCCTTGATACCCACCAATTTCCCTTGGAGTACTTTAAACAGATCTAAGACTCAGATTTCTTCCATCTATGAACTGGAGCTCTGAGTGCTTTGTTCTGACTTGGAAGCAATGAGTGGGCCCTGAAAATAAGCCATTGGTTCGTCTGCTTACAAACAATGGGCTTATCAAGGATTAGCTCCTTATACACCAAGCTAATGCCTCATCCGGGGCTTTTGGTTCTAATCTCTGCCCTAATCCTAGAAGTCCATCTTTGCTCATCATTCTCAAACCTCCATTTCTTCACTCCACTGGCCCTCTCATTCAATTCCCTGTACCTACCCCACCCCCTAGAAAGGAATCCTAGGCCACTGTCCTAACTCCTTAATTTCATCACCAAACACTTTGGAGAGCACTCTGCACCCAGGCCTTGTACATCTCATCAGTCACTCCACACATAGCACTCATCTGATCCTTCCCAACCGTTCACTGATAAAGGCTCATTGCTGAGACGTGTGACCTTTCCTGAGGCTTCGGTGCCTCTGAAACATACCATGGCCAGTCCCCGTGTGGCTGGTCATGTCTTCCTTTGTCCTCTTTGCTGGCTTCATCATGGCGCTCCCTTATTATTACTGGGAACTTTCACTTGGGCTCCCCAACCTATGTTCTTTGTCTCATCCTCTAAGCACAGGCATGGTCCACAGCTCTGACCTTGTCTCTCATGGGCCAGAGGCTTGGCATACTTTTTCATAAAGAGCCAGAAAGTCAGTAGTTCAGACTTGTTAGGCTACCTGGTCTCTGGTTGAACAATCTAACCCCTCTACTACTGCATAGAGCAGTTGGGGCTAATAACAGAAGTCAAGGAATGAACTGAGAGCCAATGAGGCTTTACTTACAAAAATAAGAGACAGGACAGATTTGGTCAGAGGCCATATCTGCCAATGCCCAGTCATGTAGAAAAGTCTAGCTTCAATGCTTACTGGCTCTATCTCATTACTCAAGTGGGTTAATCACTATGCTCCTTGTAATCCAAATGTCAACATCTGTAATAATAAGGATGATGATGAAGATGAGGAGGAGGAAGAAGAGGAGGAAGAAAAGAGGAAGGAGGAGTTGTTTCATGGTTCTTTTCTCAAAGCATGATAGTATGGCGAAATGGAATAGCTGCAGTCCCTAGAGCCTGGCTCGGAGAGTCTTAATGTTCCTCCCCATGTCTCCTTTCTCCCCCAATCTCTGCAGTCTCCCCCTTTCCCTCAGCCTCTTCTCTCTCCACAATCTTACCCATAGTCATGTCTTTGACTCTGCCTCCAGCTCTAGGCCTGATCTGTTTTCTGAGTTTGAGCAATGCACACACTCAAACCCTGTTAGGTAGTCTTGCTCATATGCTCCATTTGCACTTAAATCTCTCCGTTCTTGAGAGAAACATGAATCATTTGAATTAAACATGGCTTCTCCTAACCTCTCTTGTTCTGGGAATAATGAGACTTTCTGAGCCTTTGCCACAGCCTATCCCTGAAAGGAAGCAGGACGGGCGCCATTTTGTCAGGATATCGTTGCACTCCTGCTCACCCCCATTTTATAGCTATCATTTCTCTCCGAACTTTTGTTACCCAGAATTTGCACTTTCTGGGTGTTATCCCCATCTCTGAGCCTGTATCTTCCAGCTCATTTCATCCACACTGCTAACTTACCCTTCCAGGAGCAGGGTGGGGGAGGGTAAGGCCATTCTCCGGTCTGTAATGTTGACATCCCGCTCCACACCAAGGACCAAGAGCCTCACTAAGTGTTAAGAGTCCTGCATGAGCTGCACTGAAGATCCCTAACTCCAATATATCTGATTAGCCTCCCTGAGCTCTTTAATTATTTAGCCCCTCAGCCTTTCTCTTTCCAGGCTAACCTGGCCTATGCCATCACTAGCTGTCAAGTTCTTATCTGTTTCTCAGGGCCTTGTCAGACATCTGAATCACAGCCCCCCCCCCCCCCCCCCCCCCCCCCCCCCCCCCCCCCCGCCCACCCCCAACGCACACATATCCTTGGCCAGATACATAGACCACACTTCCAGCCAGGGGCTCTGTGCTCACTCCAGCTTTCAGAGCCTATGCAAGACTGGGCTTATCTTCTGGAATGCGTTTTCCTGTATACTTTTGTGAAGCAGTGTGCACTTGCAATATCTCTCTCCTTAGATTAGAAATCCCTGGAGAGACTTGAGAGATGTTTGGCTGTTCACATAGCCCTTAGCACTGTGTCGGTTCCAGGAATGGGCTTGCCGAACAATTGTGGGTGCCCTTTTACCCTGCTAACCTTTAACAGTCATAGCAGCAGCGTGGGCAGAGAAGAGAGGTTACCTATTTGAAAAAGTAAATGCAGAGGAACAAGTTTCACTTTCCAAGGCTCGGGGCCATAAGCCTTGTATATCTTTTGGTCTTGATAGCAGCGCTGTGGGCGTGCTTGTTTTTGTGGGTGATAGTTTTGAGATGGGTGTGTGCAAGTGTGAGGGAAGCCATAGGGTGGTATGCGATTAGATTAAGGTGTCTGTGAGGGAGTCATGCTAGTGTATACATTGAATATCTGTGTACAACGAGAGTGGGGGTGGCGGGAAGTGATGTATCTATGTATGTGTAGTGTACTCGTGTTTTAATATGACGAAGGAGGCAATGTGTGTGCATGTGTTTGCTGAGTTGTAGGATGTGTGTTGTAGAGACCAGGGAGTGTGTGTGTGTGTGTGTGTGTGTGTGTGTGTGTGTGTGTGTGTGTGTTTGAGGGTAGGGATTGTTTTAAATTTGCAAATGGATAAGAGTCTTTACGTGACTTTGCCTAGGGACTTATCTTTATGAGACATGCCCGAGAAGTAAAAATAAATAAAAATAAAATGAAGCAAACAGTCCTGGAAACACAGTGGCCAAGAGATAAAAATCAAAGCAAGAAGGTCTTGCTTTGTACCCTGTTAGTCTATAAAAAGGAGCCAGTTATCCTGGAACTTTCTGGGCAGCCTTTGAGGGGTCGCACCAGATGCTAACTTGCCTCTGGAGAACTGGCACACTGCAGAGTAAGGGCTGGCAGAGCTACCAGACCACAGCTCTGTCCTAGGGCAGACCAGGAACGTGGCCTCCTTAACTCCAGGGCAGGGTGGAGCAGGTCCCATCTGCTTCATCTTGCAGTGTCTCTGAAGGATGTGGGAGGGGATGTGGCATTGAGCTCTGAACTCCGGAGTCTGCTTCTTTTTCCTTGACCCCACTCTGATTGCTGAGAACTGGCTAAACCAGTTACAATCTGCCATAAATCATAAATAAAGTTGGCAATTATACTGAGGCCAAAGGTTGCAGAATGGAAGAGAATTGGCACCAATCATCTTGGAGAGACGGTGCTGGGCACTGAAGGAAATGTTCACAGAAAGGACTAATATGTGATTCAGTAGTAAACAGACTGAAAACGCAGTGTCCTGCATGAGTGGAGTGGAGGTTCTGGGTGCCAGTCCTCTCACTCTGCCTTGTACTGCCTCCTCTAGGGGTCTTTCAGGTGCACTATCTGATCTAACCTTGATTGTAAAGGGAAAGAAAGTGACTTGTCCGGGGGTCACAGGAGAGCATGTAGCCCCACAGTGAGTGAGCGGCCTCTGGAGCAAGCAGTCATGCTAAGCTGTTACTCTGGACTACTGTACTTCAGGGAATAATGGAGGGAGAAGGTCATGGTGAGCTGGTGGTGGCTTTGAGGGCCTCCCACACACAAAGTTTGAAGACCGGAGAAAGTGATGTTGGGATGACTGTCTTCCATGGAGAACACGCTGAGTAGCCCCTAAATCTGAAAATCCAGCTGGGTCTGAGTGAAAGCCTGGAATTTGGGAGCAGCATCCATTCCCAGTGCCTCTGAAAACAAAGTAACACCCTCTTAATCCTGTCTACTGTCTACTGCCTTAGGAGTTGACCATGCCGGGGAGGTTGCTTAACGATAGAGCACTCGCTACATGCATGAGGTCTTAGTGCCTGCCCCAGCACCACACAGGCAGAACTGATCATAATCTTTCAAGAGTGTCTATCTGATAGGAAGGGTCCACCACTGTCCCGGGTCAGCTAGCAGCTTGATGACAGATGCTTGACTGAGTGTGAGTGCCCTTTGCCTTGCTTACCCACTGTCAGCAACATCCTTCAAGGTCGAGGTCAGGACTGATAATACTACCTCCACTTTACAGACTTGGAGACAGGTATGGAGAAAGAAAGTAACTCTCCCTAAGTCACACAGATAGGAAGGCACGAACAGGATTCAAGCAAGATGGCCTAGAACTTCACCTCTTTCCTGGTATAGAACTAAGGTGTGGGTTTTGTTGCTGCTTTTAAAATCTGAGACAGGGTTTCTCTGAGTAGTTCTGGCTATCCTGGAACTCATTCTGTAGACAAAGCTGGCCTCAAATTCAGAGATCCACCTGCCTCTGCTTCCTGAGTGTACCACTACCACCTGGCTTTATTGAACTAAAGAAACATTTTTATAAAAGATTAATATATATATATATATATATATATATATATATATATATATATATATATATATATATATCAGTACACTGTAGCTGTTTTCAGACACACCAGAAGAGGGCATCAGGTCTCATTACAGATGGTTGTGAACCGCCATGTGGTTGCTGGGATTTGAACTTAGGACCTCTGGAAGAGCAGGCAGTGCTCTTAATCTCTGAGTCATTTCTCCAGCCCCAACTAAACTTTTAAAAATGACATTTAAACTACATAATTTATTTATTATGTGTTCATGTGTGTGTGTGTGTGTGTGTGTGTGTCTGGGTATGTGTGTGTGTGTGTTAGCATGTGTGAGAGCATGCCTCAGTGCGGAAGTAGAGGATAATTCTCCCCTCCCACCATGTGGGTCTCTGGGGTTGAATTCAGAGCATCAGACTTAGCATTAGCAGCAGGTGCCTTTTCCGACTGAGCCACCTCACTGGCCTGGGTCTATTGAGCTTCAGTTGGACGGACGCAGGGAGGACGTGGAGGGCAAGGAGCTTAGCGCTGGGTATATCAAAGCTCTGATACCAATTCCTATCACTCTCTGTGCTGTGGCTTGGGCGGTCTTTTGGAGACAGACTCAGTTGAATCCTTACAAATCCTTGCTTATAAAAACCCAATAGAGCAAGTGGTGGTGGTGCATGCCTTTAATCCCAACACTCTGGAGACAGAGACAAGCAAATCTCTGTGAGTTTGAGCCCAGCCTGGTCTATGGATCAAGTTTCAGGACAGCAAGAGCTACAAAAAGAAACCCTAGAAAAACAGTGCCAGACTGGGCCTCTGCCTGCTGCAGCCCTCCACCTTTTCAGCCTTCATTCTTAGTCTTTCTCTGCCATCTTTCTCCTTTTAGACATGTGCCTTACCCAGTCCCTCTCCTGAAAGACTATCTAATCAAACCCCTTTCCCCTCGATGCTCAGCCTGCTATCACCCTGGGAAGCCTGTGACTCCACCTTCCACGTTGGTTTCCCTGTTGGAAGGTCCCTTCCTTCCTAGTCCTCTGCTCACTTCCTTATTACACTGCTGTTAGTCTGACTGTGTGGCTAATGCCTGTGTCACTCACCTGACAGTGAATTCTCCGACCTGATCTTTACAGCATCTCTGGTACCTTGATCCAGAGCCTGACTCATTCCCATGGTGCAGCAGGCAAATGAGAGCCTTCCCTTGCTTTGAAGCTTCATGATATAAAGAATGAACTGATTCTTAGCATGGTCAACTTTGAGGGACAACCATGAATTCCAAGTTTGGATTCCAGGTGGGCTTATTCACCCAGACTACATGTCTAACAATAACACTTAATGTCATGAGGACCCAATCTGTTACAAAGAGCTTTTCCCATCTTCCCACGCTCAGGCCTATTTAGTGAGAGCAGAGAATTGTCTCCTCGTTTCTGAGGCTAAAAATGCTGATGCTCACCGTGTCATGCACTTCATCCATGGTCACCCTTCACCATCTAGCATGTACTCAACCTGCTTCTGTATTCCCTCAGCTCTGAGGGCCAGATGTAATCTCCAATAAAAGATAGAACCATTACTTCCTTCCTTCGTCTCAGCAAGAACCTTTGCTCCCTTGCTTCCTGATCAAAGGGGAATGCCAAACTGCACCCACCTGCAGGTCCCAACCCACCTTGGGAGAAGAGTTATGAAGATCAAACTGAATAGTACTCCGCTTTTGGTCCTTGGGGAAGAGCTGCCATCTACCTTCGGGTTGTAAGGGCCAGCCCATTGCTGTCCTTTCTGCTTCACCTCTGTGTCTAAGCCTTACAGGTAGCTCTTAGGTTGTTTCATGCATTCACCTGAGCCACTCGCCTGCCTGTGACATGTGACTTGGCCAATGAAAACCCAAGCCAGTCTCCAGACTTCAGGACCACTGAGGCTGCTCTGGGCATGTGTGTTGAAGGCCTCAGTCTTTGTGAGGAGCAGGGTAGGGGCACTGCCGAGGGAAGCAGGCTCTGTCCCACCTGTCACGTTCAGGGAGGAAGCAGGAGTGAAAGGCCATTCTGGATGGTTCTGCTCTGCTTGCTCCCGCATAGCCCAGTTCACACACCTCCAGGCATGCAAGACCATTAGCAGCTACTGGGGAACTTTCCATACTTTTCCCATGCTGGAGCCACTCCCTCACCCTTCTATACAACAGTGTCAAGACGGACTCTTTTGTCCTATGTTCTATATTGAACGGATAATTCTCCTTTGTGTGTGTGTGTGTGTGTGTGTGTGTGTGTGTGTAAGTATGTAAGTTGGCAAGTGGAATCATTGTGGTCTATTAGAGGAAGAAGAAATGGTAGAGAAAGTGGTCCCTAAAAAGAAAGCACCCGTCCCACATTGTGGTTTATCTCTCACACTACACTAACCAGATCCTATACTTCTAGAATCCTTGGCTGAGGAGCAGTCATCCATCCACCTCTCCATGCAGTCCTGCCCTGTCCCTGCCAGTCTGAGCATTCTTCACCCTCTTGCTAGGCAGGTCTTCAGTGCACTCACCTGGTCTTAGTGGGGCATTCTGTGTGGGGGCTTCATGTCCAGGGTCCTCGGGTTCATATCAGCATATGCCACCTGCATCCCTCTTGTCCGTGGGCACGCTAAAAGTCCAGCTTTTCAAGAGGTATCTCGATATTGAAGGAATACCAGGCCAGCCAGAACAGTAGGCTCAGAGCCAGGATCAGAGATCCCGTGTAGACAAAGAAGTCCCAGTAGTCTAGTGTAGCAAAGATCCCCAGCAACAAAAGGACCAGGCCCACGGCGTCGCTCAAAAGAGCCACAATGAGGAAAAATACACAGCGCCCGAGATGGCATCGTGTACAAGGTCTACCCAGGAGCATTGCCCAGGAGCAGCGGGAGGAGCCCAGCTGCACTCCTGGGGGTGATTTGCATGGGAGGTGGCAGCCCTGTGCTGTCTCTGCCTCTGGGTGTGAGCAAATGCATGAGCTGGTGCGTCTTGGAACAAGAAGGAAGTACACGTGGGTCCTCCTTTATGAGCATAGCAGCCAGTGGGGCAGGATATTTCTTAACTGTTTCACGGTTCAGGAATGATCCCAACCCAAACAGTATGACATCACTGTTCGTTGGACCGGGCATTGCTGGGATCAGCAAGGCTGTGTGGCTGAGACTATACCTTGGGTGCATTTGCAGTCAGAGGTCCTGTGATCCTGGAAGAGGATGCCTTCTTTATTTTGTCATGTGAGAGCCAGACAGCCTGGAGGCCCCGAATACCTGATGACAGTGTCCACACCTTCTGTGGTAGAACAAGGCTTTCCTCTTCCCCCTGCGCCACTCTTCCCAGTGGGAAATGGAGGACTTTAAAATTAACCGCATTTGTTCTTTGTTCATTCTTGTTTATAATGCATTCTTAATTCTCTCATCCCCTACCCTCTGCTCTCTCCAACCCGCTTGCCACCCCTCCCCATCTGGGCAAGAGTCTGTTGACACCTGTAGATTTTGAAATGATTCTCTGCTTGCCTCTACTGGAGTTCTGCAGGATTTGAGTTCCCAAAGGTGATGGACAGGAAAGATGAGAGATGGTGGGGAGTTGAGGAGACAGGGAGAGGATAGGGTGAGAAGGCGCTCTTGCTTCTGCCTGCATTGCATTCTGTGGAGGCCAAAGGTCCCAAGCATGAGCCCCTCTCCCCTCACATGCTCCAGCATTTCCCGTGTTTCACACTGTTTTCTACACCAACTAGGTTTTGGCTGGTTTCATCTCCCAAGATGCCAATCTGCCCATACAGATACCATGACCATTCCTGAGGAGGTCTGGGTGGGACAGGTAAGTTTTATCATGATGCTTACTTACAAGACGAGTAGGGTGACAATCACATGAGAAAATGTATAACTCCATCCCCTTAGCAGAGGTACACAGGTGGGGATCTGTTCTCATTCAGGGGGAAGCCTCAGATGAGGGACCAACCCTTCCTGAGCCTCAGTTTCCCCAGATAGATGAAGCAAATAATTTCTACTTCCCATTTTCCCCAAAGAATGAGAATAAACAGGACAATAGACATTAGTTCACCTACATTCCTGTGTACAGAATACACTTTGAAGGAAGAGAAACTCGCAGGAAACATGTTGGGGAAGGAGAGTGTGGCGCCACACAAGCCAGAGGTTTCAGTATTCAAAGCACCTTAAGATTAGACCCAAGCCAGATACAGCCAAATTGGAGCATCTCAAAGTGTCTGAGGTATGCCTCTGGTACAACATGGCATCCCTCTTGGTTTATCCTCAGAGGCTGTTCACCCTTCTGGAATGCCTCTTTTCTCAGGAAGCCGTGGCTCTTCCAATTTGTTAGCCAGCTTTGCCTATGAGAGTCCTGAGAAGATGATTCGTGAGCAGTGATGGCAAATGGAACCCCTGCTGTGGCTGTGGCTGTGGCATGGCTGACTCCTTCTGGTCCCATGGATCTTTCGAGATCCTCTCTTTCTCTCTCTCTCTCTCTCTCTCTCTCTCTCTCTCTCTCTCTCTCTCTCTCGTGATAACTTTAGTGATAACATTTTTACATGTTGGAAAACCCCTTGGTCTTGGTAAGCCAGGATGGTTGGTCAAAGAACTGTTATCTCGAGTGCAATGCCAAAGGAAGCTGGTAACAGGAAAGTTCCCTACTGCTCTATCTCTGGCCACCTTTGCTCAAGGCACTCCTTGGCTCCATGGGTTCTGCCTCTCTTCAATAGCTGTAGCACAAAGGTTGTCCTTCAGTATCCATGGTGATGAGTTTTAGATTCCTGGAAGATACCAAAATCAAGTCTCTTGTACAAATAGGCTCAGTGTTTTTATATTATGCATACTCTCCCTCTACTTCAGTGATTCCCAACCTGCCTGATGCTGTGACCTTTTAATGCAGTTCTCATGCTGTGGTGACCCCCCCAACCATAAGATTATTCTGTTGCTACGTCATAACTGTAATTTTGCTACTGTTATGAATCATAATTTAAATATCTGTGTTTTCCAATGGCCTTAGGTGACGTCTGTGAAAGGGTTGTTCAACCCCCAAGAGGGTTGCAACCCATGGGTTGAGAGCTACTGCTTGAAAACATCTCTAAATTACTTCTAATTTCCAATACAATGTCCATGTCATGGAGGTGGTTGTTATATTGTAGTGTTGAGGGGATGATGACAGAAATAAAAGTCTGTATCTATACTAACTTGAAAATTTTTCAAGATGTTTTTATTCTGAGGTTAACTGAATCTTCAGATGTAAAATCCTCAGTTATAGGGAGCTTGACTGTGTCATTTTTTGTCTATCTGTCTTTCTCAGACACACACACACACACACACACACAAACACACAAACACACATTCCTCATTTCTAGTTGAAAACTCTGACATATTTACAAGTAAAAGTAGCAGAATTAAAATCATTGACCATTTGGGAATCCAGATATCATTAGCAACAATTTGTTGGTAATCACCATTCAGATTCAGAACTCTGTATTTCCCCCACCCCCACCCCCACCCTCAGGAGTGGGTTGCACTGTCTTCCTGGTTCTGCAGCTTGACATTGTCTCCTTATGATCATGACCACTTTGCTTATGGCCAACTGTAGGCTCCAGTAGCCTGGCCAGGCCACAAGGAGCCCCTCCACACTGCCTGGGTTTCTTCTCTGTTCCTGTTCCCTGAAGTGGCCTCTCCAGGGTGTTAGGTCAGGGTAGCTATTTGCACAGCTGGGAGAGACCCACAGGAAGCTTGGTGAAAAGCTGGGCGAGTGAGAGCAAGAGAGAAGGGTGGCTTGGAAAGAGGAGGCAGGAGACAGGAGCAGGCAGAGAGCACTGTGTGGAGTAATGGAAATTGCTTGGGGGTCCCCACCCTGCATCTGGGACAACTCATTAGTAAGAAACACTCACCTGGCCCAACCAAGAGCAGCTGGTGGCACCTTGTGTTAGCAGAGACACTAACTCTCTGCCCCCCTGAGACCAGCACCACACCCTCTGCTGCTGCTTCAGTAAATAAGCCAGACTCAGTGGCTTAAATGACAGACATGCTGTTTTCTGGGTAGGAGACTGAAAGTCTGAGAACAAGTGTCCGCAGGGCTGGTTCCTCTGGTGGCTCCAAGCAGAAGCTTTTCCCTCCTCTCATGACTCTGTGGGTGGCTAGCCTCTCTGCTGTCCCTGGGAGGAGGTACTGTGTGTGCTGACCTCTGTTTTCAACTTGGGGCTGTCCCTGTGCATGTGTCTCTGTGGATTAGGGGGCCACAAAAACGTGGCCATGTTCTGAGGTTCTGGGGTTAACACTTCAGTGTATGAAGCTGGTAGACATAATTCAATCCATAGCCTAGAAACCCAATCAGAAGATCTGTGTGTTTGTTTGGATAGCCTCTGACTTCCACCTGTGGTAGAGGTAGATCATTACAAGCTTCCAAACCCATTCCCCAGAGACACAGGTAATTATAAAAGGTCAGCACCCCACCAAGGGTGGCCTACCATATCTCCAGGTACCAGGACCAATGCTGTGATTTGATTCATTGCCCCGGCTTCACTGAAAGAAAGGCTAAGAAGGCAAACTTTACCCTGGCTACCCTCTCTATCACCAAACCAATGAGCTCATAGCACCAAATGACCCCTATATATGTACAACCTTGAGAAGAAGCACATTTTTCCAGGTGTTGTGGGATATACCTGTAATCTCAGCTCCCAGGAGACTTAGTCAAGAAGATCCTATGTTCAAGTTCTGGGCTGAATAATATCCTGCCTCAGAAGTTAAAGCCAACTAAACAAACAAATCTGAAGCATAGTATTATTAAAAGTAATATTAATCACCCCACTCAGTGTGCAGGATCTTACCGCATAGGTAATACACGTTAGCTAATATTTTAAAAGTCCATAAATTGATAATCTCGAATGCTTAATGAACTCAATGGGATAAACCCCAAATCAGGTAAGGAATAGTCTAGGTACCTGTACACACAATGGCAGGTTTGCTTTCTACACCACGGTTTAGCGTGTAGAGAAGGCACAGCTAGTACCCAGGCTCCAGTGTGTTAGCCAGGCTTTGTCATCTGAAGTCTGTCTTCATTTTCTTAGGTTTTTGAGTCTCTAGTCACCTCTGTGGGTCATGCCTTACAACCCTGTCTCTTCTCAGCAATGGAGACTTTTGTCCCTTGACAAAACCACCATCAGGTGACATCACCCTGTGACATCACAGGATGATGGTCTCTCCACGACACTAGATCCTACTATGCATTTGAGGCTGAGGCAGGGACGGGCCAGCCCTGTGCTCAGGTGATGCTGCATCATGCTTTCCAGACCTGACTCTGTGAATGACCGAGTTCCAGTCACCTCCTGGGTGGGGCTGGCCCTGCTGCCCTGTTCACTGGGCCTCCCTGCCTTGTCACCGGGCAGGACCTTGTAGAATAGCCCTGTGGTGCCACTTACTGGCTGTGTAAACCTGAGCAACTCACTGACCCTCTCTTTCTCTCAACTTCCTCCCCCCCTTTAATCTCTGTCTCACAGGGTTATTAAGAAGATTAAATACATTCACAGTTGTGAACTGAGAGCCCACGCTGTAAAGCTTGTCTCTTATATCTTTGGTTTCCCAGCATTGCGGCTTCCAGGGGGAAGGAGCTATCTTTAACCCTTCCTCCCCCTTCCTCCCTCCTTCTCTGACACCTTTCCTCTCAGTGCTGGATCACAGGTGTACACTACCTCCATCCTTAACACTTTTGTACCAGCTTCCCGGCCCTATCCCTATGAAGTCCATCTGGACATACCAAGCTCTCTCTTTATCTCTGGGATAAACAAACACAAATTCCAGGCTCGTAACTATCCCTCCCCAGACCCCTCCATGTCCCTCCATTTCTCTTCCCTTGCCAAATGGCTCTCTCTGGTCATCCTCCTCATCCCTTGATTCCCCCCATTCCCATAATCTGGGGCTCATCCAGCCCCAGTGATCCATGTGCCCTAGATGTACCTACTCTGGTTATTAAACAACACTAGTGTATCTATTTGTTAATCATACATATTTGTCTTTTTCATTGGACTGCTTTTAAATATTTTAATTAATGTTAGAAACGTGTGTCATCTATAATAGAGAACATTTAAGTACATGCACACACATGAGGGGGGTATTAATTAACTTAGACTGGTGTCTTTAAGCTTTTCTTTCTTTCTTTCTTTTTTCCTTTTCTTTTTGTACTAGAGCAGACAGTAATCTGTGGGTCAGCCATGTTACACAGTGTAGTCACTACTGCAACCATTCAAAGATGGCATTATGGCTATAGGTGATATAAAAGTAAGTGGGTGTGCCTATGTTCCAATAAGATTTTACTTACAAAGTGAGTGGGTTGTGTTGACTCTTGAATTAGACATTGCTGGTTACCAAAGCCGATGAACCTGAGTCTTGTTCCCTCAAATAAAGGCTCAAGATACACAGATTTTAAAGGGAGCATAAACACGCTAGTACCAATCAGATACAATCCTGAAAGTCATATAAAAAAACGGAATGAAAACCAAAGTGCCAACAACGTCTTTCAACGTGAGCCTGTGCATTAGCACATGGCCCAGGGGATGGCCCAGATCAATGATATGAGATCAATCTTTGGGCTGGTGAGATGGCTCAGTGGTTAAGAGCGCCGAATGCTCTTCCAATGGTCACGAGTTCAAATCCCAGCAACCAAATGGTGGCTCACAACCATCCGTAACGAAATCTGATGCCCTCTTCTGGAGTGTCTGAAGACAGCTACAGTGTACTTACATATAATAAATAAATAAATCTTTAAAAAAAGATAGAGATCAATCTTCATTTACCGCTCTCCTTTTCCCTAGGCTGAAACTGAGGATCAGTATTTTCAGTGCCTGACAATTTTCAAAGCCCATCCTTTTTTCTCTGTTAGGCTACTGAGGAGCTCCAAAGGTATGCAGGCCTCTGGAATCCATGCTCAGAGCCTCCAGGTCCCCCAACAAGCTCTGCATCTCTCCCTGGCCTCCTCTCACTCCCCAGTGAGCTGGAGTAAAATCTCCCCCTTCCCATCATTATATGCCCTGTGTAGCAGGTCTTGGTTGCAGGAGCTAGGGTGCAGTGGGGCCACTGAAGAGGTCTACCCAGGTTCACCCAGCAGGCCAGTAACAACTGCAGTGAGAACCTGCTCCAGGTGGCTGTGGTGCCTTAAATTCAAACACTACCCTTCCATCTGTCTGTCTGTCTGTCTGTCTGTCTATCTTTCTGTCTGCCCTCTGCTCAGGCAAACTCAGAGAACCAAGTTGCTCTCTTTCTTAATTATTTTAATTAAAATTATTTTACAAAATTTTAATTGTGGTAAAACACATACATACACACACATACACACACTCATATACATACATACACACTCATACACACATATACACACTCATACACACACATACACACTAATACACACACACACACACTCATACACATACACACATACACACTCATGCACACACACACACACACACACACACACGAGTTCACCATTGCAACTATTTTCAAGTGTGTAGGTCAGTGGTACCAAGGGCATGTGTATGCATCCACAGTCTATCTCCAGAATGCTCCTGCTTTCCCCAGATGAAACTCTATCCATTTTACCCTCACTTCTCCTCCTCCTCTCCTCAGCCCCTGGAAGCCACTTTACTTGCCATCACGATGACTTTAACTATTCTAGACAGAAATGAAACCATGCAATCCTGACCCTTCTGACTGGCTTCCTTCATTTAGCAGGTCCATTCTCAAGGACCGTTCATGGGTCAGAATTCCCTTTCTTTTAGGGACTGAACAGCATTCTTTTGTATCTGTGTCCTTGCCTATCCACTGGCCCGTCGATAGACTTTGGGTTTCACACACCTTTGGCTATTGCGGATAATGATGCTCTAAACATGGATTACTTGAGTATGATTCTGTGCCCCTCCCAGATCCTTTTGGGTACACATCCTGACCTGGAACTGTGAGATCATGGGATGTCCCTTCACATTCCTACAGTAACCGAGGAGGGTTGGGGGTCTCTTTCGAATCCTCCCCAAGACTTTTTTCTCCCCTTTTTAGTTTTTATTGTTGTTCTACTGTGAAAGGTGGATTGCTATGTAATTAAGCTGTTATTTTTACAGCAGCACCTGTCATACTTGTGGAAGCAATTTATTTGGTTTTCTGCTGCCTTCATTGGATGGGCTGGCTTGTCAGTCAGGGCACAGGCAGCCCTGCCTTCTCCCTAGCAATGCAGAAGCGGGCTTTTGGTAAGAGATTTATCCCCCAACTCCTGGGATACTCTCAGCTTGTGGGAGAGCCGGAGCTTGGCCTCCTTCACCCACCCTGAACTCTAATCACTTCCACTTCATGCCTTCCCTCCCTTGATACTCTCTGACCCCATTTTGGAGGGCAGGGCCTCCATTACTCCTCCCGAAGCAGATTAGTTCCACAAAGTACCTTCTCTCATAGAGATTCTGGGTGTCCTCGGGTATGTGTGTTTAGATCTATAGACCCTTTGGTGACAGCTGCTCTGAATTGATTGCTGGGCATACAGCAAGAGCTATCAGACACACAAATCCTGAGCCTCCCACCAGGATATCTGCCAAGTCCTGGACTAAAACCCAGGCTCCTGTCACCATTTGTATAGCTCTCCCTGGGTTGTTCCAGAGTTAGTGGAGTGGAGAGCCTGTAAGCAGAGTTCAAGGGTTGAGCCAGCACAGGGTTTGGCTGTATGCAACCTCTGCCTCCTCCGAGCCAGGCCCAGGACCAAGCTCCAGGAACTCTGCTTGGGACCTGCCCACAGCTTCCAGAGTCCAAACTTCAGGCCTTTCTGCCCTTGATTCCTCAGACATCCTTAGGTACAATATCAGGTCTGTACTCTTCTCTATTTATAATGGGTTCACACTCTCCTCTCCTCCAAAAAAAACCCATTGCAAGTTGGAAATATTCTTATGAAGCCAAACATCATAGCTGAGTGCTACCTTCAGCCTCACAGCATTGCATGTGTTCTGTAGATGACTGAATACTTGTATACAGAAGTGCTGGCTTCACAGTGCATCATACATCAGGTTCTCATCATCACCGGGGAACGGACTCAGAGCAGCAGCTATGGAGAGAGACTTAGCTACATTCACCAGGCAAGTGAAGATGGGGACTCAGAATTCCAACTCCTGTTTTTTTTCTTTTTATCTGTTCTCATCTATCTCATGCTTTTTTTTTTTTTTTTGGTATAGTTGGGCTGTTTTAGGTCATGGACTGTCTCTGTAAGTGAGAAAGAGTAAAACACTTGGATACTTAAAGTGGGGGTGGGGGGAGGAGAAGGAGAGGAGACATTACTCTAGCCAATCCAGTAAATTGCTGTTTATACATGACAGCTGTCACTGCTGTGAAGTAACCCTCCTTGGAGTTTCAGAGACACTCAGGAATGCACATACACACACACACACACACACACACACACACACACACACACACACACATGAACACATGTATGCACACAAAACAACAATTAGAGAATAAGAGGCCATGATTTTGAAAGAGAGCAGAGGAGCTATATGGGTGGGTTTAGAGGAAGAGAAGAAAATGGGGAAGTGAAATAAACAAAAACAAACAGAAATACTTTTTAAAGGATTTTTTTGTTTGTTTGTTTTTAGAGACAGGGTTTCTCTGTATAGCCCTGGCTGTCCTGGAGCTCACTTTGTAGACCAGGCTGGCCTCGAACTCAGAAATCTGTCTGCCTCTGTCTCCCAAGAGCTGGGATTAAAGGCGTGCACTACCACGCCTGGCTGAGTTTTTAAAGGATCTTGTGTTTTCATTGAGATGCATAGGGTAGATAGGTGAGGTTCCATGAAAGGGGAAGGCATCCCAGGCTGAGGCAAAGTTCTATGATGGCTGGTGGCTCTGCTGGGTTAGGGAGGATAACGGGGCATGAGCTGAATGAGCGAGCATCTTTCTTCTGGAGCTGGAAGCTGTGGGGGAGTGTTTGGCTGAAGGGGCTGGGATCCATGCTTCTGATGGAGGACTCTGGCTGTGTCTGAACTGATTGGAAGGACACAAGAGCTGGAGCATGAGGACTGGAGAGATACCTCAGTGGGTAAGTGTGCTTGCTTGAGAAAGAATAAGGATCTGATTTTAAATACCCAGAATCTGTTTACAAAGCCCAGCACGGTACACCCCTGTAACCTCAGCACTTGAGGGCATGAAGACAAAGACAGGAGGAGCAATGGAACTCGCTAGATGCCAGCCTAGCTTCAGAGGCAGTGAGAGTCCCTGTTTCGAGGGAATAATGTAGAAAGTTGACAGAGTAGGACACCGGAGTCCTCCTCCGGACTCTGCACATGGGCAGTAGCACAAATACATGTGCACATAACATGTACATGGCTTGTACACACACACACACACACACACACACGTGCATGCACACACACGCATACACACAGAACAAGAGCATGGTAGTCAGGAGGCGTGTTATAGTAAGCCAGGCCAGAAGAGCATATTGAGGCAGTATCAGAAGACTATAGTGGCATTCAAACAACTTTCTACTCTTCTAAGCCATTGATCAGATCTTAACAAATCTCTAGGTGCACAAAAACCTACTGTTAATTACTGACATAGTACTGCACAGCAGATCCCTAGAATGTGTGAATGAGAACTGTTGGGAAGAAGCTGTGTTGACAGAGACCGCTTGACTGACCAGAGCTGCAGGGATGTGGAGAGGCTGGGGTATGGCTGGGCCAGAGGCTACCTACCTTGTCTTAGGCTAGTGTTAGCTCCTGAATAGCCATTTCTTGCCCACCTTTCTGTGGGAATTAACATCATGTTAGTAGTAGATAAAAACCCTTTTAGAATCTATTACTGTAGCAGACAACTAGCTTCTACCAACCCAAAGTTAAGAATGTCCTCAGATAGCATCTGAGGGACTATATACAGCAAAGCCCCCCTCCCCATCTTACCATAACCCCCTCTCTGATGTACGCACCAAATATTTTAAACTTGCCTTGATTTATGACATTTTTTGTTCTATAAAATTCGTAAAACTTTATAAACTGCTTCCATGTTATAACATGGAATTGGGGTACCCTAAATCTGTGTTTCCAGGCCATGATCACTCAAAATGGCTCTGGAATAAACTCTTTTATTTCCCTTTTAATGTAAAAGCTGTTTTTTAAAAAATTTTTTCAAACATATTCATTTTATATAACTGGGATTTTATATTTTAACATAAAAATTATTTTAAAGTTATTGTATATCATAAGAAAATCAACGGAGATTTTATTTATATATTTTTCTGTGTATGTGTGTGTCTGTATGAGTGTAGGCCCCATGTGTGCAGGTGTGTTTGGAAGCTAGAAACGGGTGTTGCATCTCCTGAAGGGAAGTTACAGTAGGTTGTGACCTTCTAAACATGAGTGTTGGGGACAGCATTCAGGTCCTCTGGAAGAGCAATATTCGATGCTGTTAACCACTGAGCAATCTCTCCAGCTTCATGATAATACAGAAACCTGAGAAATTCAAGCACATGTAGCAAAGAAAGTGATAGGAACAGCTCAAATGGCAGGCACCCTCCCCTCAAGGTAGAGATAAAGTAAAAGACTGATCTAAAGGAGAGAAGAGACCTGTTGTATTAGCCAACTTTCCCTTTGTGTTGCTTTGAATAAGCTTGGCTCAGAGAGTGCCACTACTAGGAGGTGTGGCCTTGTTGGAGGATGCGTGTCACTGTGGGGTAGGCTTTGAGACCCTCCCCCTAGCCATGTGGAAGACAGTCTTCTCCTGGCTTTCTTTGGATGAAGATGTAGAGCTCTCAGCTCCTCCAGCACCATGTCTGCCTGTAAGCTGCCATCTTCCCATCTTGATGATAAAGGACTGAATCTCTGAACCTGTAAGCCAGCCCCAGTTAACTGTTGTCTTTATGAGAATTGCCTTGGTCATGGTGTCTGTTCACAGCAGTAAAGCCCAAACTAAGACACCTTATTGTCACAAATATCTTATAAAGAGAAATGGTTTGTTTTCACTCACACCTTTGAGCATCTCAGTCCATGGTGGCTTGGCCTTGCTGCCTTTGAGCCTGTCGGGGAGCAGTGCATTATGGCAGGAGCGTGTGGTGGGGTAAGATGTTCATATCATGGTGCCTGTAAAGAAAAGAGAGGAAGAGACAGAGGCTGAGGTCTCAGTATTTCCTTCAAAGACATGACCTCAAGGTCTTAACTCTGTTCTACTGGGCCCTTCCTCATAAAGCTTCCACCCTTTCTCAATAGTACCATGATAGGGACAAAGGCTCTAAGGTATGGGACTTGTGGGCATTTGATATTCAGACATGTGTACATGCCCCAGCTCTGCAGTTCACATGGGCCTACTCTGCTTTGCTCTGTTCATACATGTCCTTCCACCTGGTGCCCAGAGTAGCATTTAGAAAGTTCTCAGTGGCCCTTTGTTGAGTGAAGGACCGAAAGAGTATTGCCTTGCTCAGACTATGGGAAAAGGCTTAGCAAGCTGTCCCATGCCCTTCCCACATGAGCATCACTCCCTGGCCAGCATCTCATCCCTCCTCCAGAGTGAGCTGGCACACCTCAGTCTCCAGCAGCTTGTCTGGCCTGGTGGGGCTACTCTCACCCCACTCTACTTCTAGCCTCTCTTTGTCTCTGTTTCTCTATCTCTCTGTTTCTCTGTCTCTCTCTGTCTCTCTCTCTGTCTCTCTCTCTCTCTCTCTCTCTCTCTCTCTCTCTCTACACACACACACACACACACACACACACACACACACACTTTCTCAGGGACCGGACCTCCCCCCCTCCATCCTTTGGTTGGGCTGGACCTGAGAACATTGCTCTGACCTTGTCTGTGGTGCCAGTCCTTAGTCTGGTTTCTGAGTTCAGTCCCAGAAAGTTGCCACACCCTCTCCTGCAGGTACATTCAATGGGGCTCTTTCTTCTCTCTTCCTTGTGAAGGAGGCCCAATGGAGTCTTTCCAGAATGACAGACTTGGAGTTGTCATGTGGATTCCCAGCCAAACCCTGAGTGGGAATGTGTACATAAAAATCAGTCCGAGGCAGAAGAGGGTCTCTAATAATCACAATAACACACAGGTAAGATACTCACTTCGGTTTCCAGCTGCCACATTTCTCTGTTCAGAGTCTCACCTGGATGAATCTAATCTATGGCTTCACATGTTCAAGCTAGAATAAATTCCTGAAGACTTGGGAACCTTTGTATTATGGTTATAGCATGGGGTTTCCTGGGACAAAGATAGTACAATGCCTGTGTTTTATTGAATGTTTACTGCCTTGGACCATATTTAGTTACAATAGGAAGGTATCAAACTGACTGACTTTCAACCAACAATATGTCATTTCTCATGAGTAAAAGGCTGGAAGGCAGGGGTAGAGGACTGCTTAGCAGGTTGAGGTAAGAGGCCTCTTTCAGGTGGCAGCTGCCTGGGTTCTTGTAATCTCCCATGGCAGAGAGGGAGGGGATTTTCTAGAGTGTTTGAGGTAACTAATCCCCTTCTGGAGTGGGCTGTCTCTATAAATTGATCACTGTTCCAATTCCCCACCTCCCAATACTATCACCTTGGAAATTAGATTTCAACACTTGTTGGGGAGGGGACCACAGACCACATCAGGGACCACAGGGTACTGTCAACACTATCTGAATATATTCTTCCAGTACCCTTTCTTTTCTTATTTAATCCTGGAGTATCTGATGGGTAATTGCTATTGTCATATTGAGACGGCTAGGCTGACTCCGAGACAGGCTTCAAATTGGCAGTTCAAGAGACTGGGCCTAAGAACTGGGCAAATTCAGGCAAGTCAGTTACTAGAAAAAATACCCAGGCTTCAAACAGCTAGTCAGAAACTGCCCTGCCATCAGAAGCTGCCCTGCCACCTGGCCTGAATCAAGGGCAATGGGTCAGCAACAGTTTCCAGACCTCCCCAGAAACAGTTTCCAGCCCCCCATACCCCAGTAATGGTTCTGGAATGTCCCTAAAGATGGAGCAAGATATAGGCCACCAAGCCCAGAATTCCCCTAATGTGCTTTAAATCAGGCCTGCAAGTTCACTTGGTTGTCTCTATCTTGGAATGGGAGACCCCAGCATGCTGGACTTCTGCAGAATAAAATACTCTTTGCTTTTACATACTGTTTGAGTCTGGGGTATCATTCTTCAGTCAATCATGGAACCTTAGAGTTTATAACTTGAGACCTGATTCAGGAACTCAATAAGGCTGATAGCGTCGGGTTTTGAATAATCCAGGTCTATTTGGCACCAAAGCTTTCCACTTTTCCATGGAAAAGAATTGTTTTTCAACAAGTAAGAGGTCAGTTAATAGTGATGAGCACAGGGGTTTGGAGAGAGAAAGTACAACAGAAAAAAAGGACGGGGCAGGTAGGGAGGAGCTGTGTGAGAAGCCATGTCACTGTTAGAGTAGGCTGAACAACAGCAGGCACAGAATGGAACAAGGAGTCCTGAACATCGAATGAGGATCCAAAAGAAGTTTGGTGGCTGTCTTCATCAGTGTTCTATTGCTGTGGAGAGACACCATGACCATGGCAACTCTTATAAAGGAAACCGTGTAGCTGGGGCTTACTTAAAAATTCATTATCATCAAGGCATGAAAATGGTAGACTGGAGCTACACATGGTGTTTAAGAGGTAGTGGAGAGTTCTACATCTGGATTGGCAGGCAGCAGGAAGAAGATACTGGGCCTGGTTTGAGCAGTTGAAACTCCAAAGCCCACCCTCAGTGACACCCTTCCTCCAATAAGGCCACACCCACTTCAACAAGGCCACACCTCCTAATCCCTCTCAATGAGCACTGCTCCCTAAGGACCAAGCATCCAAATAACATGAGCCTATGAAGACCATTTCTATTCAAACTGCAACAGGGGGGTGGGGGTGGGGTGGAGCCTGCCTTGATGCCAGGAAGTTGGTGGCAGGAGATGTGGACTGTAAAGCCAAATGGAGATCTCTGACCTCACAACAATATGAGGAGGCACGGAAAGATTTGACACAGAAAGAGGATCCCATGTGAACAGAATGCAATGATATGAATGTATGAAAATGTCACCGTGAAACTCATTACCTTATACTCTAAGTTAAAAATGATAATGAGGTAATGATGGAAAAGAATTTTGTGTTTGGTGCCAGGTGTGATGTTACCCACCTGCAGTCTTAGCATTTAGGAGGTTTGAGGCAAGCACACTGTGAATTTGAGCCCAGCCTCGCTTACTTAAGGAGCATGTATCACACAGAAAAATAAATGCATATATGTATGCATATATGGGAAAAGATTTATCCTGGTGCAAGAGAGTAAGTCCGAGGGAGGATTCAGGTAGGACACCTTAGCTAATCAGAAAGAGATGAGCAGACTGAAGCTTCATGGTGCCCATGAACAGCGACAACAGTGATCTATGCATGAGGCAGTGTTGGCTGCTGTAACAAACAAGTCTCACTGTTTTATCCACCCAATAAAGTTATTCATTTCAAGTTTGCAGCTGGGTCTTCATGGGGCTTCCTGACCACAGAGACTAGAGCTTCTTGCCTGTGGTGGCTCCATGTAGAGCTGGATGGCCCTGGGAAGAGAGATCTAAGGCTCCAAAGCTCAGCCTGCCAGCTCTTCTATTCAGAACATGGTCACAGCTCCCTGCAAAGGCTCAACTGCGGCTCTGCAGAGCCTCACTACTGAGGAGTAATGGATGAGCTTTCTCAAGCTCAAGAAATAGGCACCCTTGAGGGCTGGTGCAGAAGGTAAGGTGGTGCTGACTAGTGAGGTGATGTCAGGGAGGAGTCAGGCATGGCAGAGGAAACCTTTGCTCTGACATGCTCCTGTTGGCTCAAGAGCATAGTTCGCAGTGACCAGCTCCCTTCCCAAATTCTTTACTTCCAATCAGCTCACAAGTACTTGCCAAAATTATACATTCCCTTCCGATTCAACATCATGCATGCCAGTCCAATCTTGTCTGTTCAGCTTTGGGCTACCTTTTGTATTATTAACAGTTAACTTTATTCAATGTGGTATATGAGCCTTTTATGGACATTCCCAAGTAGTGTGCCAAAGGAAACGAGCTTTTTTTTTTTTTTTTTTTTTTTTTTTTAAATTATTAACCGTCGCACAGTTGTGAAGATAAGGGCCATGGAAAAGTAATTTGGCTAAGATCAAGGAACTGGGGGAGCCCAGGTAGGAAGTGTAGGCTGTATCTAGGATCTGTATATTTAGCCTATATTTCATGTCATGCCAGTAAGATTATGTTATCTTAATTTTTTTCTTTTTTAATTAAAATGACCCTACATCATTTACCTCCTTTAAACATTATTATATCATTTGCCTGCTTTCCTTTCCTCCCTTCAACCCCTCCTGTGTATCTTTCCACTTCCTTCCTTGCTCCCTCTTAAAATAATGGCCTTTATTCTTAATTATTTTTAAACATATAAACACAACCTGCTAGTCAATTTAGTGTTACTCGTGTGTGTGTGTGTGTGTGTGTGTGTGTGTGTGTGTGTGTGTGTGTGTATATATATATATATGTATATATGATTTCATGGCTGACCACTACACCTGCATCTAAGATTCAAGGAACATCTCAGAAGAGGGAATGGAAAGACGGTGAGAGCCAGAGAACCAGGAAGTCTGTGAGACCGTGTCTTTTAGAAATGACAGGGAAATTTCACCCACAATCCTTCAGCAATATGGCTTCCTAAACAAGACTCAAACAAGTGCAAAAGCAGCAGCCATACTAACATGGACAGGGGGAAAAAATCTCACTGCCCCTCCCTGTGGCCAGAGAAGTACAGGAACCTAAGGCATGCTGAGGCCAGGAGAAACAGTCTGCCCCAAGGGCCAGCCCTCCGGAGAGCTTACCTTAGTTTTGACAGCAATAGACATTGATACAAGAAATAGACAGACAGACAGACGGATGGTTGGACAGAAAATTAGATAGATGGAGAGAAAGAGAGAGAGAGAGGGAGGAAGGGCGGGAGGGAGGGAGGGAGGGAGGAAGAGAGAGAGAGAGAGAGAGAGAGAGAGCTGTTCTCTCTCCATTCACAGCTGGTTATATGGAGTGAACTTCACCTACCTCTGCCTCATTAGAACAGGTCGGGCAGCCTGAGGGACCACATGTGAATCTATAGCCCTGTGTGAGTGTACTTTCCCCCACCTGGGTATTAGGTCTGGAAAAGGTTCAGTTGCCTCAAAAAGGGAAGAGAGGGAGGGAGGGATGACAAAGGGGAAACCTTGCCGTCTACTCTCCCTTCTTTCTCTTTTGGATATTAGAACATTTTCAAGTACAAAAAGAAGAAAGAAACAGCAAAAAGAAAAAGAAAAAAACTACATTCACTTGAACTTAAGTTTTCAGGTCTTGTTTCCCCTAAGTACCCCCATTCCTTCGTAACCCGTGGGTTTCTGCTTCCTCAGCACCTCTTCTCACACCGAAGTCCGCAGATGCTCAAGTCCCTCACAGAAAATGCCATCATATTTGCATATAGCCTATGCATATCCTTCTGTTTAAGGAATGTGCCGGTGACTTCGAGTGTGACATTCAGTGTAGACGCTGTGTGAATACTGTGCTTTCTAACTGAGAGAGGGTAATGACATGTACAGAGGTCTATACATGTTCAGTACGAACACACTTTTCTCATTGCTGTCAGCCCCTCCGTTGGTTGAATCCGCAGATGTAGAACCTGTGAACAATGACTATAAAGTGTATAATAGATGATAGCCTACTAGTGTGTATTTGGAGTTCATATGAAGCCGTGGACCTTTTAATCATTTGCAAGAGAAGCCTGGGTGGCCCCGGCTTACCTCCTAGGGTAGCTCCCTAGACAGCACCAAGGTCACAGACATCTTTCCACTTTCTATTGTGTTATGTATTTGGTAACAGCTTCCGTTCTCAGGGACACTTAGAGGACTTGTGGTGGCAGTTACAGCTCCCACCACCAGATCTAAATCTGAATCAGGGGCAGGCAGTGGCTTCAGGCCACTTTGTTGTTTCCTGAGCAATTGTTCACATGCAAATCCCCGGTCAACTCTTACCAGTGAGGCCTGTGGGTATCTGCAAGGGAAAAATAAAATCACATCTATGTGGTTATACTGCTATTTCTGATAAAATAGAGGTTTTATTTAGTCCGGGTTTCTAATCCTGCACAAAACATCATGATGGAGAACCAAGTCGGGGAGGAAAGGGTTTATTCCGTTTACACTTCCCCATTGCTGTTCATCAACAAAGGAGGTCAGGACTGGAACTCAAGCAGGAGCTGATGCAGAGGCCATGGAGGGATGTTCCTTATTGGCTTGCTTCCCCTGCTTTGCTCAACTTGCTTTCTTATAAAACCCAAAATTATCACCCCAAGGATGGCACTTCCCACAATAGACCCTTCAGCCCTTGATCACTAATTGAGAAAATGCCTTACAGTGAATCTTATAGAGTCATTTCCTCAGGGGAGGCTCCTTTCTCTGTGATAACTCCAGCTTGTGTCAAGTTGATACACAAACCAGCCAGTACAAATACACTGGGGAAAAATATACCAGACAGGCAAGTCAGCCTGTCTGACACTTCCTCCCAGGCTCCAGCTCTCTGGCCGTATGATGTCAAATGATTATATCATTTCTTGAAGTAAGGCATAGAAGGGAGAAAGGATAGAGTGTAGAACAGGTTGAGTGTAAGCTACTGGAGGTGGTCTGTGAAGTTTTTCTTTTCTTTTCTCTTTTCTTCTTTTCAATATATTTTTTTATTTTTGCTTATGGGAACATGTGTGTTCCTGTGTGAATATACGCCACTTGTGTATGGGTGCCCAAGGAGTCCAGAAAAGATTTTAAGAGTCTTTGAAACTGGAATTACAGGTACTTGTGACTACTTTCTGTTCCATGTGAGTTTATATCCTTGGGAAGAGCATTAAGCACTCCTAACCACTGAGATATCTTTCCAATCCCCGGGTGAAGATTTCTATGGCGGGCAGAATGACGTACCCTCCCAAAGATGTCTAATTGGAATCCCTGGAACTTGTGGGTAGGTTGCCTTACCTGGAGAAGAGAACTTTGCTGATGTGACAGAGACTATTAGAGGTTGAGCTACACCCTACCCAATGTATATGATGTCCCTGACCCCAGACTTCCAGAATGTGGCTGTATCTTAGGCAAGGTCTTTAAGAGGTAACTTATGTTAAAGGAGACCACGTGAGTAATGCTGGTCAAACATGGCTGGTGGCCTTATAAGGACATGAGATTAGTCCACAGACCTTCATGGATGAGGGGACCACATGGGTTCACAGAGAGGACATAGCATCTGCCAATCAAGGACACTGGCCTCAAAGGGAAGCATCTCTGATCCCTTTCCACCACCTCTCAGCTTCCATAGACACAAGAACAGACGACGTCTGCTGCCTAAACCACCTGCTCTGTGGGGCTTTGTCATAGAAGTATTAGCCAGCTAGAATAAAGAATCTGCGCTTGAGAGCTTTTGCTGGGCTCTCCATGTGAACCTGACATAAGGTCTCAGTAGAAGTGGCCCACATAAGGCCCAGAGCAAAATTCTTTATGAGGCAGGGAGGAGTCAAGGACAGATGGGATGACATTGCAAGCCAAACCCTTCAGATTTCTCTCTCTGGAAATGGAGTCTACAAATAGGAACACGGACAGCTAATGCAAGCTGTATAAAGTAGGGGATGAATTCCTCCCTGGGCCTTCTAGAGGGAATGGCGGTCGTGACCATGTCTTGCTTTAGCCCTCTGAGATCCACCTTGGACTTCAGGCTTCCAGAGGTATAGGCTAACACATTTTAAACAGTCACAGCAGGAAGCTAACACAACCATCCACCCAAAATCAGATGCATGGAGATGGTTTGGGGGTTACCTTTCTACATAGCCACAAAGTCATTGTCATGTAAATCATTCAGAGAACTGCTTAATTTCTTTTTCTTAAGGTTTATTTATTTTTAATTTTTGTGTATGTGTGTTTTGACTGCGTGTGTATCCATGCACAGGGCCTACAGAGGCCAGAAGAGGGCATTGGATCCCCTAGAACTAGAGTTACAGACGGTTGCGAGCCACCATGTGGGTACTGGGGATTGAAGTGGGGTCTTTTTGAAGAGCAGCCAGTGTTTTTAACCACTGAGCTATCTCCCCAGGCCTAGAGAAAAGTAAAGAAAAGATGGGGACTTGTGAAGGGAAAGTTCCAGAAAATGGCAGAGCCATAATGCTGGTGTGTTGAAGGTTGGATTTCTGAACAGTGTAGACAGGCAGAAGGGTGGGGAGCTCTTGATCCCCCAACCCTGATCATATTCTCCAAACATGCACCAATGTCAGAATGCGAAGGCTGAGATAGATGGGTTTCAGAGAAAGACTGCCAAATAGTGCAGGACCAGAGGTCAAAGTGGGTGTTATCTTCTCCTACTAGCCCGTGAGCATCCCTCTTTTCTCTTGCCTGCCCCCCCCCCTTAAATCTGATGTGAAAACCTGGCATGTCTGTATTCCAGAGGCAGGCTTGGGGACCATCATCTGAGCACCCCCCACCCCATGATCATATTGCATTATACCTGAGGATTCCCTTGCCTTTCTTCTCTAGGGATTATCCTGATTGTTTCTGAGGTCAGAGCTTTCATTATGCATCCAGGTTTGGCTGTGGGCTGGGGTAATTGAAATGTTAGCTTAGAGATGTGTGAAGAAGGGAACAAAACAAAAGAGGGGCCAGAGCAGGAGAGGTCACTGAACAAAGGAGGGGCCAGAGCCCTAGAGGACACTGGTGCAGCTGAGGCTACAAACAGTTCCCAATGCAGCCCAGGAAAAACACACAGTTCTAAACCCACCAGTGTTTTGTCATTTATTGAAGACAATTCCAGCTTAGTATGTGTGACTGACTGAAGGACATTGACAATGACTCCCCCCCCCCCTTTTACAGTCACTTTAGAGGCTTTTCCAGAGGAACCTGCAGGACAGTGGGAGATGGTCTCATCTGGGGGGGTACCCTTTAGTGAACCCATCTTTCCCTTAGAGTATAAGACCTAGATTATAAGGTGGCCTGGGGTTCCTCTCGTCTGTACCTGCAGGTTGCAGGAAAACAGCATAGTCCTTCTCAGACAGAAGTCCTTCCTGCAGACCTAAGGAACTTGGTTACAGAGTGAAAGTTCTGGCTTGGGCTAGCAGAGTCTCTGAGGCTTGGGCTGTCAGAATGAAGATAGGCATGAACAGCTGTCCTCACACAGGCCAAGCACAGATAGGCTTCTAGGAAGGAAGCGAGAGTAAGGTCCAAATGGATCATTCCCTACTTTGATTTGCATTTGGAGAATCTCTCCCGAACCTGGTCTCTGCTTGCCTCATCTAGACCACAGATTCATTCTGGAATGTTCTTTCTTCCGGTTAAGTTTTGGGTCTCTATATTGGGCTTGTGGGATCCCTCTGTACCACCATCGTCTCAGAGTAGAGCTACTAGGCACAAGGATGCTCCTGAGGAGCCTTGCACGAAACTGGCTCTGTTTTTATTCTCCCTGGCAGCCTTCTTGAGAAAGGAAATGTAGCAATGAAAATGTATTTTAGAAGTAGGCAGGGGTGAGGGCAGCCTTGGAATGCCTGGTAGAGAAGAAGGAATATGGCAGGCACTGTTAAATAGAATACAGTTCAATACGACATTGATTCCATTAGGTGTTGGGTTAGATTAAATTCTCCCAAACAGAAGAGCGACAGAAGTCCATAATACAATCCGGTGGGATGGTGCTGCAGATGCTGCTCTTGTCTTCTGAGATGACTGAAATCATTACCCAGAATGCTTTGTTGCAGAGACTTGGCATCCAACCCGGCTGCACTCACAGATTGTCCCCACCCCTGCCTTTCATGAAGCAATGGTCTTTGGCAAACTTTTCCAAGATGTGCTACTTTGGGGGTGACTCTGCTCACTTCCTGATCTTCACTTTTGTGGGGAGTTTGGGGCAGGGCGGGGGGAGTGAACCGATATTTGGGATATTTTCTCAAAGGTTCTTCTTTGCTTTTGTTTGCTAAGTACTTACCTTGAGGGACAGGGGTTGGGGAACAGGTACTGATGTGGCTATGAAAGATGTCTAGAACTTGAAGATTTCCTGGCATTGTGATTATCCCCAAACTCCCTTCCATTGAGATACTTTACAGTGATGTCCAAAAAGACCTTCCTCCCACAGCTGTGCCCAGACAATGAGCTCTCAGGACAATGAGGTGCATGGGGTGTGGATTCCAAGTGAGCTGGCTGTGAGCTCATCTGTGTGTTCCCTTTCATGAAGGCACAGAAGAGAAGATTGAGAGACTTCCATGTCAGGAGAAAGGAGTGGTCTGAAAGCCCTGTCATGGAGGCATTAGACATCCCTGGAGGTACTAGGCAGCATTTCAATAACCCCAGGGTTGGTCCTGACCTGCCTGTATTCAGGGAATGGGTGGACTGCAGGACCTGGGCTCAATGATGTGAGTCTTAATGAGGAACACGATCTTCTTAAGTGAGCTTTGAAAGGCCAGAAGCTTCCCAAACTCTGACTTTTTAATTAGGGAGTCAGTGTGTGTGTGTGTGTGTGTGTGTGCGCGTGTGTGTGTGTGTGTCTGTTGATTCCACAAAACAAATACTTCCTCCAAGGAATGTCCCACAATGCAACAGGAACAAAGATGGATTCTGACTGCCTATAGAAGTACTGTGAAAGGCTGAAATATCTGGAGACCTGTTGGAGATTGTTTGCCATGGTGTTCCCAAATGGCCAAAGGTTAAGGATGAAGAGTCATCCTGAACCATTGCAGCTCTTGTCAATCAGTCTGATACCAGGTACTTCCTCTGCTCTCTGGCCTGGCCTTGCCTGGAACAACTTTGGAAATCTCTTATAGGCGCCTGGTCTTTTGCCTAAAGGCTTCTTAGTGTCTATAATGAAGCTTTGAGGACACTTACCTCTTGGGTTATATCTACTTGTTAGGCCCTCTGGAGATGCCTTTCCCAATCCCTATTGACCCCAGGAGCCTGCAGTGGACCAAGAAGTAGCTGGATATAAGGCACTTGGGGAGCAGCGGGGAAGTAGGCAAGAGAGAATGGACTAGCATCTGGGAGCTATGTGGAATCTAACTCCACTCCGTCTCTTTCCCTCAGCTTCTCCACATGCAAGGCAGTTGCTGATTACCTTGCACGTCTTGCTTATTCCAAACACTTCCTTCCCCTTCCTATTCAGCAGGAACATGGTCTCCAGAAATCTATCTTCTTGCACATTTGTTAGATCCATATGTTCCTGTGGCAACCCTAAGAACTCAGTAAGGAGGATTGCCAGTTGGCTTGGTCATGTTTCTCCCTCTTTCACTTTTGTTAAGATGACATCAGAGACTGGGTCTGGCTGTTCCCAACCTAGGCCCAGAGAAGGAAACTTAATAAATACTTGCTTGTTTGGTAGGGAGGAACAGGGATGAGGGATGCTGGGCTTTTTTTTTTTTTTCAGTGAACCTATCTCTAAAACCCCATGCAGGGTGAGTGGGACTTGGCATTCAATCTCAGATTAGGTCTTGATTGACAGGAGGGGGAGATGATCTTACAGGTCCCGTCTGTGGCCTTCCATCCTTCTGTTCTGGAGCTGTGTAGACGCAGAGATGTGATGGGGAAGGAAGTTAGGACAATGAGCATTTGTTTTTGGCTAATTGCTAATATGAAGGCGTTCTGCAAGAAGGGCATTGGAGGATCAAGGGGAAACGGTGCTACCTCTTAGCCTGCATATTGCCTCTTGCGCCAATACCATATATTTGGGAGCTAACTTCCTTCACAGTATAGGTTCCAGACTAATCTCAGAGGAATGGTCTGCTCTAGACAGTGTTTCCCTCACCCCCATCCCCATCACTGTCCAGATTTTGGAATGTGTGATACATGAGACATGTCCTTCCTCTTGTAATGTTAGTCAATGTCCCATCCAAGGAGGGAGCCAAGGCTGTCAAACCCAGTGGGACTGAAGTCAGCCTTATCTGCTTGGTCACTTTTGGTTCCAGAAGGATGCCGATGGGAATCTAAGATCAGGCACACAGCTGTAACATTCAAGTTCTCCTTGGGAATGTAGTCAACCCCCAAAGAATTTCCCAGCATGCACGCATTGCCCTTGGCAGAGAGAGTGGGATGGTTGATGGCTGAATGCAGGTGCCAGGGATGAGGGTAATGAGAGTATCCAAGGGCGCAGCATCCACAGCGATGGGAACCAGGTGAGGCTCAGCAGGCAATGCTGCTAGGTTGTATGAGGGTGAAGCCCTGAGCTCTATCCTGTCCACAGGGCCAAGAGGAGGGTTTGCCTGGATCAACTTCATGGTACCTGCAGAGAAGGTAGGAAGCTGCTTATTGGTCAGCAGATCTTCCGGACAACCAGTCATCAGCGGTTCAGGAGGAAGAACTTGAGGCTTTGGAAGAAGTTGGACTTCTGCCTTTGCTTCTGCTTCTTTTTGATTATGGGGACCCACACCAGCCCACACACCAGCATCATGAGTCCCAAGGACAGGAAGGCAGGCCCTATCATCCTGAGCACTTGCACAACCTTATGCTTCTCTTCCAAGATGTAGGCCACACAGGTGATGGCCACACCGAAGAGCAGAATGGCAGCGCCCACTGACATGATGATGATGGGCTTGTGGTAGATTTCCCAGTTGCTTCTGGGGGTGGTGGTCCAGACAGACTCACTTCTGGAACTGATGCACAGGGAGCTGGCTGTCTGGCTGGGCAGCAGGTCCTTGGACTCTGGAGACCTCTCGTCTACCTCCAGGGCCTTGGGAAGCACCTCCATCGTTGTGGCTGTTCAAGAACGGGCACCTAGTATTGGCGACAATTAGAAAGGATGGTGAAGCCGAAGGAATCCTTTCAGATCCTTCCTGAACTATATGCCTGGCTCTCAATAGAGGGAAATACAGTGCATGCATGTCAAAATTAATGGTAAAACCAGGTAAATCTGCATAAATAAAAATCACCCCAGGAAAGGAACCCAGTCAGGGAAAATGGCTCAGCGGGTAAATAGCTTGTCATGCAAGTGTGTGAGCTTGCATTTGGATCCCCAGCACCTATTTAAAAAGTAGGCTTGGTAGCATATTGGGGTAGAAGTTGGAGTAGAGACAAGAGAGTCATGGGAGCTTCCTGGCCAGTCAGCCTAGTCAAGTTAGCAAGCTCCAGGTTCAACACGAGAGCCTCTCTCAAAAGTTAAGGTGGAGAGCCATCAAGTTTGACACCTATTGTTACCCTCTAGCTTCTAACATACATTTACATACACAAAAGCACCCATCCACGCTCATGAGCACACACATATCATTCACACCAACTACAAAGTAGTGATACAAGATAGCAAATTTTCATCTTGTTTTGTTTTCTATGACGGAGACTCATTATGCAATCTAGAGGCAAATTCTGAATTTGCCTCTACTTTCTGAGTGTTGGGGTTTCAGGCAAGTGTCACTACACTGGGTTAATGTCATGTCATTCTAATGTCACCTTTAGTATTTAAAGTAGTCAACAGTGCTACATTTAAGAACAACCACAAATCATAGTTTTTTGAGTAGTGTGTCATTTTCCAGCCCAACTGCTCTCTAGCTGTGTGATCTCAACTGAGTTATCAACCTCTCTGTTTTCTTATCTATAAAATGAGAGTAATAGTAGCTTTCTCAGAGGGTGTTTCAAAGGGGTTAAAGGAGTGCAGGTGTAGACTGCGCTGGATCGACGCCCAGTATGTTCCAGGTGCTCTGTAAGTGTTGTTGTTTGCCTGTTAGGATGGCAACGCTTGTGTGCCAGTATCTGCTTAACTCTTCTCTCATCGGACTAAAGCAACATCATAATCCCCACACACTGATTTAGTCCCATTTTACAGACTAGAAAGCAGAGGCGTTGAGAGGTAAGGCCAATTGTTCCTAAGTTTTCACTTGCAGGATGGTGCAACTTCAAGCACCTGGGATTGCAGAAGCTTTGTCTACTTGTGAGTCTTGGCTTCATATGGTGTCACATGATCTTCTACCATGTAATGCCCTCCTGACCCTATCTCCAACCCACCACTCATGTTGACATTGTCAGTTTTGATTTGCCTCTATGTGTCCCCAGGGTTCCCCATGGGGTTGGGAGGGTGGCAACCTAACCTGACAGTGGTATGCATGTGGAGCCTTGGAGAGGTGGCTAAATTAGTAGAGGTTGTCTGGATGGGGTGTCTGTGATTGGGTTCTTGTGCATTTCTCAGAAAAGTAGGAGAGGCCAAACACATCTTAGGACTTCCTGTCACCGGTGTAATTCCCTGTGCCAGTTTCTGATATCGATAACAAGGAGTCATTAATAGATTCAGACCCTTGTACCTTCTCAACTGAGCAACATAAACATATTCTCTCTGCAAAGTAGCTGGTTGCAGCTATTAGATCACAGTAACAGAAAGTGTACTTGTAGAAAATCGAAGGACCTGCAATCCAGCTCAGCCGCCGCCTCTTCTAACGTCTCTCTAGATCTCTCAGTCCCTCGGGGTTCCCTCATCTCTTGTTCTTCACTCAGGGGATGCAGATCGGATGACAAGCTCTACCTGCCTGCTAGCAAGGTCCCCATCTGATCAGTGTGGTCTCAAATTTATTCAAGGTGAGACCGAAGCCTTTCAAACTGGAAATGTGTTCTAGTGCAAACACCCGTGTGTCCGAAGTGAGGCAATGAGAAATGAATGACTGATTAAAGACGCCCCCCGCCCCCCAAAACTGTGAACAGGCTTTGTTTGGAAGGAAGATAAGGCTGGGGGGGGGCAGAGGTTTGCTCCACATCATGGATATATCCGGTACTGTGCTTCACGCCCAGGAGGTTCTGTCTGCCTTTGACGGAATGAGTAAGCTCTGAACTCATCTCCCCACTTTCTTCCCTCCTGCCTCTCCTTTCTCCTGGTCACTCCAACAAACCCAGGCGTACCCTCTCTGTGAAGTAGGTACTTTACCTGTGAGTTCCTTCCAGAGCTTCTTGGGCAACAGTCTGGGGACCTGCTGACTTCAGTGTGCACGCACACGCCAATGTAGGACCAGGGTTTCTCCTGCAACAGTCAGTCTATCGGGGAAGGTGGGCCGTTCAATCACAGCCATGATGATTTCTTTTACTCAGTCCAGTTACCTAAGCTAGTGAGAGCACCCTGGCCGACTGATGATGGAGTAGGGTGCGTTTGGGAAAAATATGTCCTCACCTCTGGAGTAAAAGGCAGTGTGAGATAAAGAACATCTGTCTGGAGCTGGGGGCTCCCAAGTCCTGTGCCTTGGGAGCTCTTTCTGTCTTTAGTCTTCCTTCCATGTTGCACAGCCTAATCCCTTCCCACCTCCTTTTCTCCACCCATCGCAGCAGTTCTGTCCTGAACTGATCACTGGGTTATTTTCCTACATCTCAAAGCACACTCCTTACAGCTTCCACTTTCTAGATTAAGCAATTATAGACCCCCTCCCCACTGACTGGAGGAAATCAAAATCAAAATTACCGAAGCCTTCCGAAATTTGACATCGTTCACATTCAGACGCACTCCATGGAGAGAGGATATTTGAGTCTCTGCTTTCAAAAACTGCCCTGGTGTTTTTGTAACCATAGGCACGGAAGTGCTGGCTTCCTCTGGGAATGGTGGTGTATTTGCATAAACTAAGCCATCCTTTAAAGGGGATCTTCTAGCCAGTGGGCTGGGGGCAGGGAAGAGACGTAGAACATGCTGGAAAACCTTGGGGATGCTTGCTACAACCTGTGGTCAAGGGAGGAGGATGCAGGATGTGTGACTCTGCCTCAGGAGTTCTCTGGGTACCTACCCACTCCTTAGCACGTCTTAGGGAAGACCCAGGGCAGACACACTGACATTGGAGAGGCTGAGGTTGCCGGATAGGGGTTGGGGGTGGGGTGGAGCTGGGGGTGAGGGGGTAGGCTGGACCTTGGGAGGGGGTGGAGCTGGAATGCAGTGATTTTAGCTGTGTCTGGAAAAAGACTTGAGGCTGGACAAGGAAGGGCCTGTTCTACTGAACTGCTATAAGGGGTATAACAGGTCCTCCTGAATAGAAAGTGCCACATTAGAGGCAGTGGAAATGATTTTTGGCTTGTGAGAAGAGGGTGACACGATCACTAGGTTTGCTGACAGTGCCCCACACCTTTTCTTTAGCTCTTCAACAGTTACCAGCTTAGGTTCCTTTTGCAATGGCTCAGGCTGTGGCTGTTAGCACCAGGACACTCCAAGCCCCGCCTAACTATGTGACCCTTGACCTGCATTGCTAGGACAACCGTCCTTCAATCCCACAATCCACTTGGCTCAGTTCCCACCCTCAATGGTGTGACGTTATTTTCCGTACAAATTAGGAAGTCACCCCCTCTTCGCTCTTTTTTTCTTCTCTTTCTTCTCTCCTCCCTCTTTCTCTCTTTTTCCTCTTCTCTGTCCTCCTACCTGCTCAATAAACCTCTCATACGTGGAGTCACCTTGGTCTGCTGTTTGGTTAATCTGCTCAACACACACACACACACACACACACACACACACACACACACACACACACACATATATATGGTACTTTTCATATCAGTGGCCTATAGGAGCTTGGACAACACTTCTGTGACTCTCTGGTCCCAGGCTAGCTTTTCAAGTCGCTGTGTTGGGGATTCAGGCAGAGGTATTTAAATGCAAAGCTCTTCATGGTACACAACAACCAAACTGCTGAGTCCCAAGGGATCAGCTACAGGACTTTTGAATTCTTTCCTTTGGACCTTCCTCCATCCCTGAATTAACTTTTTACTGAATGGGGTCGGGGTGGGTTATAGGTCTGTAGTTCCCTAACATTGACTACTGCCTATGTGCGGCAAAGCACAGCTTCAGCCCATAGTTATTCTATTTAATCTACTTAGAGATTAGGCCCTCCCTTCTCTTTTTGACATTAGAATAATCTTCATTTTATGAAATGCCTGTGATTATTGATTTTATTACTAGTTGTACTTGCCTATCTCTCTGTCTCCTGCATTGATTTTATTTTCCTTTTATATAGCTATCATCTGTAATTGAGCTATCATGTAGGCATCCATCTGTCATTAATCTGCCATCTATGTATATGCATATGTCTGTCATCTGTCAATCCTCTATCCATTCATCTATCAGCCTATCTATCACCTTTCTAGATTGTAATGGGTTCATAAAATCCCAAAGAATGGGAACCCGGGATGAGATGATTTACAAGGATGGAGGGTGGATCCTTGGGACCCAAGGGGCAGGGAGAGTATGTTGGTGGTCACTGAGACTGGGACACTGCAGGAGTCCCTAGAGCAAAGGACAAGGAGTATGCTTTCTCTTCCCTTCTTGCTTCTTCTCCTTTCCTTCACCCCTCTCATGTCTTCTTCCTTCATGAAAACACAGGCGTAGAACAAAATCTGGAGGCAGATTGTCCCGGGTCTGTGTTTACCAGAGAAAGGGACAGATAAGTCACTCAGAAAGGGAGAGCTGTGGTGAAGAGAGGCGTGGTTGTTTTATGGTGGCTTTTTAAAAAAATGAACACGGTTCAGCTGTCTTTAAAGTCCTGGACAATGCAGGGGTGGGGCTGGAGAGGCCAGTGAAAGGCTGCAGGACTGAGCCTCCGGAACCAACCATAGATTTGAATGTCTGTGGCCCTCAGGGCAGAAATTTGAGGAGAACCTGTAGCTCCCAGAGGTCAAGTGTAGAAAGACTGAAGCAGGTTTAATGGGTGGAGCCTTATTTAGGCTAGCAGCTGAGCAGTGGCAGGCTGTGCTGTCTTCAGGAAGGGGATGGCTCCATGGAGGAGTCTCCCATATAGAGGCACACAATGTGCAGAATTCAACTCTGCTAGACACAACATCTTGGCTATGATATGATACCATTTACAAAAGACGTGAGGTCAAATAATCCTAACTGTGCTAGGAGAGGTCAGGAGGGTGGCCGCGTGGGGCAGGGTTAGGTGCTGGAACTGATGCTGCGGGCAGTGTTCTTGGGCCCCAAAGTCAGCTCACAGTGGAACAGTACACTGGTGGCATGACTACTTCCTGCTGCAGATTCTCAGGCCCTGAAATGTTACACTAAGAAAATTACCAGCCCTAGCCCAGGGCAGCCTTTTCTTGGGATTCTGATGAGAACACATTTGGAATAACTAGGGAAACATGATCCTAGGATGGGTGGCTCTTCTCCTCAGGGTGAATTGCGTTTCCTTCCTTAGGGACCTGTGGGCCTCCCATCCGCTATCAGCATGGCTTTATTTACATAGCTCACCGACCTGAGGAGGGGGATGAAGAGGGAGGCCCCTGAAGGGAACAAGTACAACAAGTAAAAGTGGTCCCTGTCTTCTATTGTAATAGATTTTTCTCCTAGTGCATGCCATTTTATTTCACTTATTTAAATAGAACATTAAAAATTTTGATCGACGTACAGTTGAACATACTTATGAATTACAATGGGAGGTTTTTGGGTTTTTTTTGTTTTGTTTTGTTTTGTTTTTGTTTTTGCCTTTGCTTTTGTTTTTTGAGATGGGGTCTCACTGTATGACCCCAACTGACCTGGAACTTACTACTTAGACCAGACTAGCTAGCCAATCATAGAGATCTGCCTGCTTTTGCTTCCAAATTGAGGTAATGAAAGGCATTCCCCACCACACGCAGCTTTCCAATATGATGTTTTGATCCTACCTATATAGTTGGATCTCAACATCCACAGATTCAACCAAGTTTGGATGCAAACTATTTGAAAACAGTTTTCTTATATACAGACTTTCCCTCACCATCACTTCCTACAAAGTATCATGGAACAATTGCCACTTCTGACGACATTCGGAGTAATTAGGAGCACAACAGGAGCCCCATGTTTCCCACTGAGGTCCTGTTGGGTATTACAGGCGAGTGTCCAGAGCTTACAGGCAAGCCGGGGAGAATAGACAGGAAGCAGACATAATTTCCCCTTAGGACACAGCCTAACACGATTAGCTGGAGAGGACTCAGAGGCCATTTAGAGTGTACAGGAGGATGTGCATTTGGTGATAAGCAGATTTTCACCATTTTATAAAAGTGTCTTGCATGTCCTCAGATTTTGGTATCCATGGTTCTAGAACCAGCCCCCCCAAACAGATGCCAAATTAAATCAGTGATTAGCACATCTACTTCCTTAAATAGTTTAGAACTTCTTTGTGGTAGGAACACTTAAAATCATTTATTCTAGTTTTTTTTTTTCTTCAGAATCTCATGTAGCCCAGGCTGGCCTGGAATTTTCCATGTAGCTCCACCAATGGCTGAGAACTTCTGATTCTCTTCCTTTTATAACCTAAATACTGGGATTGTAGCCATGCACCGACATACCTCACCAATCCAGCTGTATTGACAACTGAAAACATTTGTTCAGGCATTTTCTGTGCCAGGGACAGAGCCAACATCTGCCATTATGTTCTGCTATATTTGGTCTGTCTGGTGCCCAGCTCTGAACCTAGAGCCCCACACATGCTAGGTAAGTGATCCACTATTGAGCTATAACTCCAGTCTGCTCCCTGAACATTCCTGTTCTCTTTGTCTCTGCCTCTACTTCTCTCCTTGAAACAGGCTCGTTGACTTGCCCAGGATAGACTGAATTTGCGATCTTCCTGCCTCAGCCTCTTGAACAGCTGAAATTATAGGTGTGCACAACCAGACCCAGCTAAGTGTTTTTCAAAGATTTATTATTTTTTTGTTTTCAAACGATTATTTTTAATTTCATGTATGTGACTGTTCTGCCTGCATGTGTGCATGTGTACTGTGTGTGTGTGTATGTGTGTGTGTTGTCTGGAGAAGTCAAAGGAGGGTACCATAGCCCTTGGGACTGGAGTTATGGATGGTTGTAAGCTACCATGTGAGTGCTGGGAACACAATCCGGGTCCTCTGCAAGAGCAGCGTATGCTCTCCATTCCTCTAAGCTATCTCTCCAGTCCCAAGCTTCCCCATCCCAATGGTTGGACAGTTTTTGTATTTCGTACAAATGTTTACTTTGTAGTACATTACAATGGCATAAAAGTAGAGTTTCGGAATCCTAAACAAATGCTTAGTTGCCAAACTCATTCGTGTGCTGGCTACCTCTGCTTCTGTGCTGTCATTTCAGTGGGTAGAGCAGGGCGTGCAGAGACATCAAAACCTAAGACACTCACCACAGCAGTCAGGGTACAGGTAAAGAGTGGAAACAGAGAGTAGCGTTGGGTTAGGTAAGAGGAGAGACGCACCCTGAGTTATAGGAGCGCACAGTAGGTAGGCCACTCTGGCTGCAGGATGGAGAGTTAGAAAAGAAGCCAAGAAGGATACAGAGGAAGTTAAAACCAATGCAGGAGAGAGATGGGGCAGCTTGGTGTTTGGTTGTAGCCATGGAGATAGACAGAGTAGAAGCTTATTTTAATATGTGAAGCCTGCCTGACAGGATGATAACTGTGAGCCCAATTGCAAAGCATGTAGGGAAAACAGGGATTAGCTGGGGTGATCACAGCTAAGAGAGACAGGTGGGATACACACGCTGCTGCCAGGTTAAAGAAATGGCATTTGGTTGGGTTTGAACTTGAGACAGGAAACAGACATTTTTTTTTCAAAGTAGGAAATAATGCCTTCAGTATCGCACAGGACACTTCCACTGTCAAAATGATTATTGTTTTTCTGAAACTCAGTTTAAGTCAGTGGCCTTGATCTGTTAAATCTGGAAGCCCTATGACAGATCTACTACGATTCTCAACTGAAAGGAGGGTTTTATTACAAGGGTGATAAAGCAGAGCCTGGAAGAGCATTGGGGAGCACTGATGAAGTCCTTGGGGTTTGTGAGTGAAGGAAGGAATGTTCCCCTCCTGGGAGTCTCTGGGGAAGAGCATATATGGCAGGCACTAGCTGTTAGTCCACATTTAATTCAAGGCAAAGGTAGGAACCAATAACACGAGGAGGTTGAAAAAGTTGGGGAATTGATTTGTGAGGGACTCTGAGATCCAGAAGACACCCAGGGAAGGAATTAGGAGAGAACAGATGGGTCTGTGACATAGGAACATCTAGGGAACATTCTGAAAGCCTCTGCCATCACCGAGAAATGATTGCTTCTTTTGCTCTGGAAACAGATGAGGTTAGTAGGTGGGTTATTTACTATTATTCTTATTTTTTTCACATGTGTTTGTGTGGGTGTGCATGTGCCACAGCTAATATGTCAATGTCAGATGACAGTGTGTGGAAATAGATTCTAGTCCCTCACCACGTGGGTCCCTGGACAAAATGCAGGCCTCTACCCTCCCGGACAAGTGTCCTTACCCATTGAGCCATTATGCTGGTTCTCTCTCTCTCTCCCTCCCTCTCTCCCTCTCTCTCTCCTTCTCTCTTCCTCTCTCTCCCTCCCTCTCTCCCTCTCTCCCTCCCTCCCTCCCTCCTGTTTACTCTCCTTTTCTCTCTCCTTCCTCCCTCTTTTTTTCTTTCGAAACAAGGTCTCACTAGTTAGCCCTAGCTTGGTGGGAACTCACTACACAGACCAAGCTGGCACTGAACTCATAGAGATTTGCCCGTCTCTTCCTCCTAACAACCTGAACTATTGCTTTTAAAGAAAATTCCACACGGATTTACATGATCATTCCTTAGATCTGTAAGATTGTGGTAGCTCAAAATGACCACTGTTGTAAAAAGTTAAGTAAATGTTCTTTTCCCAGAATTGGCCTCCAGTCCTTAAGTTTACCCATTAAGAGATAGTTCTCTGTTTAGAAAAGCTCACACAATGTCTCCGGTCCTTAAGTCTGCTCCCTTAATGTGGTTAAAGGTTAACCAATGATAAACTGCCAGCCCTAAACTGTGACTGAGAACTGCTCTTAAAAAATGTATAAAAGGTGTGTGCTTAAGCTACTCGGGGTCGCTTCCATCCCGATTTCAGGACGACCCCAGCATGCTGGATCAATAAACCTCTTGAGTTTTGCATTGATCTCGTCTCTGCATCTCTGTGAGTGGGACATCCCGGACGTAAGGCTTTTGGGGTCTTACAGATCATCCACCACAGATGAAGGCTGGTGTTGTTAAATTGTCTCTGAGTGGACAGTCGGTTCTTTTTTTCCAGGATGTTAGAACTGGCTTTAAAGATTTTAGGTTCAGACCGACCATCGACTTTAAAAACTTCAGTTTCCCCTCTAAGGAAATCATCAGAAAGGGGTCACCTCCTCCTAAATGTCCAGTGGCAGAGGAGTGGCTGAAGGTAATGGGCGTGTTCAATATGTTCTAGGGATCTGTTTCTTTCGAAAAATTAGTAATGGGTAAGATCTTCTCAGATCCATTACAAGACAGCAAATGAACACAAACACCCATGGAGCCATGATTGACACCGACATTGCAAAACAAACCTCAAGGAGAGACCACCATGCATTCACTAGAGAAGCTAAAACTTCAGACTCTCCCAACATCACTTTCATTATAACGGGAGTAATTTAGGCAACGGAATAGTTAAACTTCTGATACACCTGACGTTATGCACGAGTTTCAGAGACATACTGGTAAGAGAAATCAGTAACAACAGAGCATAAATACTGTACATTTGCATTCCTGTGATGTTCTAGAAGTATCTAAGAACCGGCTAAGCTGAACAACACTCAGAACAGTGCAGCATGGGTATGGAGGAAGCAACCAGAAGATGCTTAGAGGGTGCTCTCTTGGGTAGATGAATGTGCACCTTCTAGTCAGCTCCTCCTTGCCTTTGGCATGAAGGGAAGTCGTGCCTGGGGGGTGAGGGGGATGGATATACAGATGCCTCAGTGAAATGGGAGAGAACTAAGGTCTGTGAAAGGGATGTTTTGGCTTTTCCTGATATTTTTCATCTCTAGCTGATGACCTGGTGCTGAAGACCTTCAGGCTGATAGTTCAAGTGGAACCGGGCACCCTGTGTACAGCACATTGAACTGCCTTAAAGATAATATGGGCCAAATATCTTCTTCCTACAGAGTCCAGAGTGCCTAAAATGTACCACTAAAGGGCAGAATTCTAAGGGGAATAAATGAATCACCACTCTGAAGACAGATGATTGGCTGTGATTATCCTTGCGGTTCCAGAAGCTCTTTCTTCCCTGAGTGACTTGGGGCTGGAGCAAGTTCTCCTCAATGTCCTGTGCTGTCTAGCATTGACTCAGAACTTTGCCAAATGGTTGAAGAAATAGAAGAGTTTTGGCAGATAAGATAGGAGGGATAGGGCTTTGTGGGTATTAGCCAAGCAGTTTACTCAGAGAGTTGGTTATCTTTCCAGGTTTTGGTTGGAGCTGTTGAGGGTTGAAGCCTGGCTGCCTTTGTAGTGTTAGGTTGCTGGCTCTGTTCCTCCCCACATGCCTGTTGTAAACCATCCCCTCCCATCTTAGAGCAGTTGGTACAATGGCAGTTGAGAGGCAGCTGTGGACCTGGAGGTGGGAGCTGGGAAAGACACCACATCCCTTGCCCCGCCCTTCCTATCTCCAATTAAGGCTCTCATTTCAAATACTGCCCCCTGGTGGCCGAGGGTCCTACCATATTCTAATTACCATTCCCTTCTAGCTAGGCATGTGCTGTTTTGCTTTACCAAGTCCTTCTAGCAAGTCACTGAGGGAGGTGCCCCACCCCTCGATTTCACAGATGAGAAACTGCAAACTAGAGTGTTAAGCAATTAGGTGAACGAAAGACAAGGCTGACATGTGAGTTTGGGTGTCCGTGGCTCCGGTTCAGCCCAGGTTCAGGCTGATCCTGCCCTCTGGGTGGCATTTTTGTTTTACATTTTCAAATCAAGGGAACAGTGAGAGAGAAAGGAGGGCACTTGAACTGGAGCACGGTCAGTGAACAGAACCGCCATGACTGCTGTCTGGGTGAAGGGTGAGCTACAATAAGATGAGGAGCCATGGAAGGAGATGGTGAGTCCCGAGCTGGGCTCAGCGGAGAGCAAGAGGCAAAGTCACCACCATGGCCGCAGGGGATACAGTTTCTGGCATCTGCTGCTTTTTAGCTGGAGAGTCTCTGAGTCCTCCTAGCCTTGTGGAGCTGACACAGTTAGCATTATTCCCAATTTACAGATTAGGAAACTGAGGCTCCCAGACACTTGACCTCAAATTCTAGTCTTTTGTATTCTTTCTAGGGAAGGGAACTTGACTTTTTTTTTCTTCACTGCCTCCCCAGCCCCCGACCCCTAGAATCCTGCTGCTCTATATTTGCCTGTCTTTGCTTTAGAATTGACTCCTCAGCCCTTTCATGGTGCTACTGTATTCCTTTGAATGGGGTCAGAATGAATGGTGTTTTCGTGTCTAGTAAACACAATGACAAAGTACTCAGCGGAATATGTTTTCGAATCAATAGATACTTTTTTTTTAAGGATTAGAATAATCTAACACTTTTTTGGATATCACCTACTAAAAACTCATCCACTCTTTACTAAAAATTCAAGTGGAACCGGGCACCCTGTGTACAGCACATTGAACTGCCTTAAAGATAAGAGAGGCCCCACTGTGTGGCGGCTCTCAAGCCTGGAGTTATCTGACTCCTCTGTCCCTCCTCCCCAGACCCTTCCATCTAGAGAGCTCTGATAGGAACTGGGCTATTCTGGGAATTGCAAGGACCTGGTGACACTGAGAAGAGGTGAGGGCACCGGTGACCTCAGCAAGGGTCATGTGGGGGGCAGTGCGAAGGCAGGCCACAGGCTTTGCATAGTGGACCGCTGGTGGTCTCCTTATCCAGAGCAGGAACCAATATGGATAGGGAGTAGGTCTCTCTCTTTCCCTGAATTTCCCACTGTCACTGCTCAGCCCCAGCGGCTTGATGCACATCTCCAGGGTCTCTCTTGCCGTACTGCCTCACTTCCAGGAGTTCATTTGGTGATGTCGACTCCTCTGATAAGGTGTGTGTGGCCCTGTGCCTAGTCTGATAAAGTAGAGAGAGTGTGGAGTATGTTGCTGCTGTCATCATGGCCTCCATCTGTTCCCGGCTCACAGAGCTCTCAGGAAGGGGACCTTTTTCCTCTGAGGTCAGAGCTATCTGGAGGGAGACGCTCACCTTCCTCTTCCTAGTGCACGGGCCCTGTGGGGCTCCAGGCTGGAAAAAAAACATCTCAGGGGATGTGATGTGTTGTTACACTTGGCTTTACGAGGGGCGGAGTCCCGTCACCCTCTGTCTGAGCAAGCCATGCCTTTGTCTGTGTTTTTGTGTACCTGTCTTGCTCCCTCCTTCCTGAAGTGAAGACTGCCCAAGCCGGGGGTACTCCACCTTGTTTCCCTGGCACTCAGCCAGGGCACCGGCCACACCTGCGGGAAGGAGGGGCAGACCTGCAGCTGCTGAGGTCGGATGGAGGATGCCCAGGGGACAGACAGTCTGTGCCCAGTACTCTGGGGTCTCTGGGAGTCCTTGCACTTCACAAGCTGGCGCTTCTGCGCCCGCTCACTCCTTCCCTTTAATGGCTTCCAAGAGAGAAAGGCTTGGAGCTCCACAGCCAGGGCAGCCCTCACTGCGCACCTTTCCCAGGTGTACAGCAGGAGATACCCAGCTCAGCCCACTTCTTCCTGTCTCTCAGGGCAGCCCATCCAGCCTGTTCAAAGCTAACTTCATTCCATCTCATCTCTAGTATTCACACCGCCTTCCAACTCCACTTCAGAGACTCAACACACTCCAAAGCAAACTTCAAACCTCCCTTCTTTCCAGGGAGACACAGCAAAGGGCTGGGACTGGGGTGGCAGGGCGGGGTGGTTGGGGGTAGAGGGATCCTTTTTCTTACTTACTGTGCACAACGTCCCGGGGGAAGACTGGGGACCTGGGACTCAGTCGGCTCTCACGTAGGGAGGAAGCTGGCGATGAGTTTCTGCTCAAGTCCTTCATCCCAGCTGGAGAAAGCCACCCTGGCCACATCAGTGTGCTGCGAATCCCAGCAACTGAGCAGGCTCCGGCAGGGATGAGCTCACCAGGATGTGGCCTAATGGGTTAACTCTTTGCAACCTGCTGGCGCAGGCACTCGAATGTGGCTTTCTCAGCTCTGCTCAGCCACTATTAGACAAATCTTGTGAAAAATTAATGAAGTTTTTCCTGCAGCGTGCCTTTGAGTTTCAGTAGAAGTGTGTATTTGGCTGGCAGTGCCTGCGCGGAGAGGTTCCTGACCTAGGCTCGGCAAGCCTTGGAGGTCCTGGGGTGGGGGAGGTGTGAGGTGGTGATGGTGATGGTGGGTTATGTGTGTCATGTAGGCCTGGCTCAGAACCTGCTGAAGCTGTGTTCAGGGGCAGGATTGATAGTGAGATCTGGGCCTCTCTTCCTGCTTTGGATGTTGGAGAGCTATGTGTTTGTTGAGTTAGGAACAATTTTAGCTCCAAGATGAAAGGAGTATCTCTGTGAGCATCCCAGTACTCACATTCATGATGGCGACCCTTCATTACACAATGCCAGGAGCCAAGGCATCTCCCTTGGGGATAGGGGTAAAGAAGTTCCTTCTTGCTTCTCCCATCTAGCCCACTAGTTTTCTATTGCTCTCTTTTTTTGTGTGTGTGAGATGACAGTTACGATCATGAAGATAAGCTAACAAATCATGGCAACGTGGCAGAAGGACTTCCACTATTGAGCCCCATCTGCCTGTGCTGGGGGGAAGCTGGTGTGAGCTGATGGGATGCCAGTTCTCAAGATGTCGATGGATACCCTGTGATCGACAATATTATTTAAGATTCTGGTGGCCAGACTAATTGGCTGTCTTTCTCGCAGCTGTTCTGAGAAGATGGGAGCCATTACTAGTAGCCAGGAGGGGGGACCTTGCTACCAGCATACACTGGGGGCTTCCTCTGTGGAGTGTAAAAAAAAGTCTTTCCCAAGAGTCATCAGGGAGGCCTAAAGCCAGTCGAATTCAAAGCCACGAGTTCTTCCATCTCAAACCTTTTGATTTTTTATGACTTGCAAAGCTGGGAGGGGAGGGTTTGGCTATGTCATCAGTACCTGGCCCCTCCGTGAAAGCTGAACCCTTCGGCTTAGGGAGTGAAGGAAGGGAGGCTAAGGGATACAGGGAGTTGACTTTGAAGGATTTAGTGGATGTCACTTCTCTGATGTAGGTACCTCTTATTCTGTGTTCAGGTCAGCTTATGAGACTGGACGTATCAGGTACCAAGGAGCCCTGGGATGAATTGCTGCACAATTCAGACAAGAACTTATTTTTCTTTAAATTCAGATTTCCATGTTTTCTTCTCCCTCTTCAGGGTGTGGCTACACGGTGCAGAACTAACCATCACTGAGAGTTAATGCCTAATCTATTGCTTCTTCTGTGCTAGTTGGTATTCTCGGCATTTTATTTATATAATAATTCACTATTTACTACAAAACCCCATGTGACATATAATGATATATATTGCTATTCTCTCTTTAGCCTTACACAAATTAGTTCTCTAAGCCTTCATTTATTAATGGACTCATTTATTTATTAGATGGTACCATCCCTAATTTAGATTACATTTATTTGTTTTGTATATAGCAGGCACGTGTGTGTGTGTGTGTGTGTGTGTGTGTGTGTGTGTGTGTGTGTGTATGGTTGGGGTGGGGTAGGTTGTCAAAGAACAATTTGCCAGAATTGGGGGTAGTTGGTTTTTTTTTTTTCTCACCACCCAGGTCAACAACCTCGGTTGCTGGCTTGGTGGTAGGTGCCTTTACCTATTGAGCCAACTTGCTGGCTCCCACCATGAAGTTTTAATAAGGAATAAATGAGAAGATGCATATTGCAATTACCTGAAGAATATATATGTGGAATGTGTATTCATAATATATGCATGTATATGTGCATGCAGAAAATACACATAAAGTACTTGAAATTAGGGGTCAGACTCAGACAGAATGGCATCTGCAGGCTCCCTCTAGCAGAAGAGAGGAAGGAGGGAGACAGTTTGTTCTAGAGCTGTAGGCTTTGGCGGGGTCTTGAGCTGGTAGGGTTGCTGTTCAGGTTTGGTATTGATGGGGTAGTGAGCAGGTCCTGGCAATGGCCTCTTTCTCAGACTCACTATTAAACCTCATAATTTCTCTAGTTTAAAGTTCTGCTGCCTCGTTATTGGTAAATGCAATTTTCCACATCACCATGAGATGCTATGGTGACTAACCTTCTATGTTTGTCTGGAAATAGGTGAGTTTCCTGATGTGAGATTTTTTTCAGAGCTAAAAATAGGTATGCCCCAAAGTAAGTAGAACGAACTGGTTTCTTTAGTAAAAACTAGTAAACAATGCAGTATCAGTTATGCCGGGGATCGGTTTCAAGGCTTTGAATTAACTCGGCCCCCTAAATCGGGACTCTGCGTGTCCAAATGCTGAAGGTCCTCGTCCCCAATTGATCTTTGATTGATTCGGAGGGAGACAGATCAGATTTAGAGTTGCAGAAGGAAAGTCATCTGAAATGTAGATGAGAAGGAATGTGGCCCCCCGGAAGGGATGCCCGGAATAGTATTGGGCAGCAAAGACTAGGGGGCCACCCAGAAGGAGCCAGGGCAACAAAGATAAAATATAGAATTAGAGGGCGTTAAGTCAGGATTACAGGAGGGAAATGTGTGGTAGCCATGGGAAGGAGTAGAATTATGCAACCTTTGAGCTAGCCAAGGCCTTTTCAGGTTAACTAGTGTGTGCGTGCACATGCGCCAGGAGCCAAAGCAGCTTAACTGAACTCACCACTGCACAGTTAGAGTCTCTCAGCTCGTGTAACTGGACTTGCTTCTTCTGGAATGTTCTTTCTCTTTGTCTTCATTTAGCTGACTGAGATTGACCTCACCTCCTCTGGGCCTTCATGTTGGTCACTCTTTTGACCTATTACACTTGATATCTGTGTCTCCCCTATTCTTTCTCACAGTCTCTCCAGCCCCCTGAAGGGCCTTTCCTCAATAGAAAATTATTATGAAATATTTTCAACATAGGAAAATGGGAAAAGTTGCCTAATTAACCACCGTATGCCCCTGCTATTGTTACTTCTGGAAGAACAATCAGTGCTCACTCTTTTTAAAAATTTGTTTCCCCCTTACACTTATTTATTTATTGTTTGTTTGTTTGTTTATTTGTTTATTTATTTTCCAATATTTTCCGGCTCTTTAATATTGGAGGATGAGAAGAAACAGTCAGTGGAGAGATGGCTCTGAGAAATTCTTCAGGCCTCGTAGTTCTCTAAGTCGCTCAAGCATCATGTGGATCTGGACCATGATATTCATGGAGTCCATAGTGAGATTGTCGCTGAGCTCTGTGAGGAGAGAACTCTCTCTGTCAATGAACTTGAGAGCTTCAGCTAGTGTCACTCCAGAAAACACACACATACACACACACACACACACACACACACACACACACACACACACACCCAGGGCCACATGGATGCATGAAGTATCTGGGATCACTGTGTCAGTGAAGAAGTTACAGCCCAAATCCACCTGCACATATAACTGAGTGATTCGTTTCCTGGAGTCGCTCAGTGATATTTCTTAGCTGAAGGTATACTGACAACTGCTCATATACCTTGTCTAAATGGTCCAGCACCTTTTGCAGGTCTCACTACAAATCACTGATCAAGGCCTGGACCACAGCATTTCCCCCCTCCCCCACAGTACCCAAGGCCTGCTGTTTTTCGGGGACATCTCCATGATGGGTTCCTTAGGCCCATGGGTAATAACTACACTTTTTAACTGAGGCACATTTCACTCATCTCTTCAGAGCATCATTGTAAGTCATAGGGAGGTTTATATTACATGGGTCAAAGCACGCCTCTTTTCTTTCTCTGCTCTAAGAACCTATAAACACAAGTCCATCGGAATCACACACAGGACTGAGATATTCCACCATTCCATGTACTCAGCGCTCAGGTTTGTACAACCCTTATCTTCTTACAGTCAATTTCTTCTGAAAAATATCCAAACAGCAGTGCAGCCATGGCTCTTGGTGCCTGGTGTCCTGAGGCGCCTCTCGCTGGCGGGAAGTCTCCTTCCTTCACCCCTCCATCTTATTTATGGAGAATACCAGATCTTTTGACTTAGGAGACTTCTCACATCATAGCTTTTTCTTTTTCAAATTTAAATAATTTATTTGGTGAAATTAACAAGTAAAAGTGTGTGTACCTATCTTGTAAAACACAATGTTTTGAAGTATGAAACTATACCAGGATGGATAAATTGACCTAACTTACATGACTGTGTGTGTTCATCATTTCCCCCTGCACTCTGATCTGGAATATGGCCTCTTGAGTCACTTACCAGTTTTTTCCACTCTGCAAGGCTGTGTCTGAAACCCCACAAAGACCTCAGATTCTCCTACGCTGCCTTGGTCTGGAAGAGGCACAGAATTCCAATTGCTGGTGAGATACCTGGCAGTGTCTCTGTGTCCCCTGGTCCTCACAGTAACCTGTGATACGGTTAGGCTGCAGCTTCTCTGTGATCGGTCACTAAGACCAAGACTCGATTTCAGGGATCATCTCTCCCTCTCCCTCTCCCTTCCTGCCTCTCAAGAAGACAGACTTAAGACCCAGGAACTTGCTAGACATTCAGATCTCTGAGCTCTCTTTATAGCAGGCCCTGCCCTAAGCACAGGCCTTGCTATTCCCTGCCAATGCAGTCTAGGGACCAAGCTTGCATGGGAGCCTGGGGTTGAGGCCAGCAAGGGTGGGGAAGTGTGGGTGGGAGTAAGGAGAAAAAGCACAAGAAAGGGGCACCGATGTTTTCCACTTTTCTACATTATTTGTACATTGTAGTGTAATACCCACAATGGTAGCGTATCATCATAAAAAGTGCCGAGAACCTTCATACATTCTTGGAAAATACGTCTGTTCGTCCGTTCGTGCGTGCGTCCGTCCGTCCGTGTGTGCGTGCGTGCGTGCATGCGTGCGTGCGTGCGTGTGTGTGTGTGTGTGTGTGTGTGTGTGTGTGTGTGTGTGCTCCCAGCTTCTACTTTCTTTAAGCATCCCATACACCCCACCCCACCCCCTGTCTATCCTTCTTCCTCTGCTCCTACGCAGGCACCTGACAATTCTCAAAATGTCTTTAAGTTCCTAGAGAAATTCTCCAGGGGATAAGGCCCCTTCTCCTCAGAGCTGTTAGTGGAGCAGATGGTGTGAGACAACAACCAGCTGGGTCCTGCCTGGGGAAAAATGGAGCTCAAAGGCGGCGAAGGAAATTTTATTGTGGGGAGAAGTCCTCTGGAGACTGGAAGAATAAACCAGAGGTAGAGGTGTAAGGGCGCGACAGGGACCATCTTTTTTTCAGGAGGGATGCAGCTCCCAAGCCGATCTTATCTGCTAGGATCTGTCCTCCTTTTAGCTGCTAGGGAAAGGGCAGGGTTGCCTGGTGTTCCCAATCTCTAAAGGCAGGGCCTGGCGGGAGCCAGAGGGCGGCGGTAGCCCGCTCCTGGGGTGTGACTGCCATCTAGTGGTAAATTCTGGGTACAGTTGCTTTCTGAAGTCTTGCTGTATGATTTCTCACGTATTCGTGTTATTCTGTCTTCTAGCAAAATGTCATGCGGCCATTACCGAAGTCTGACTTGATGGTGGAATAGCCGACGATCTTGGAGACCATGAGGCTCTGCCTTTGGGGAGTCTTATAAGCCACCCCAGAGACAAGCTTCCACGTTCACCCTTGCCAATAGATGCAGCATACACTCACTCAGTTCTCTGCATACATCTGTGTCAAAGACTGGGGTCCACTCACTAACACCCCTTCTCCCCCAACATTACTATTTTGTTTAGGAAAAAATTCTTTATTTGTAAAAATAGTCTAGACTGAAGTAAAAAATAAAACTCACGACATCTCATGACTAAACCCGTTTATTTCACATTTCTCTAATAACCACTGTCAAATGTTCAGTCATCTGAGGCTGCCTTTTTTTAACTTTACTATGCAAACACCCAGGATCTTCCTGATTGGGTGTGGCCTCTCTGAGGGTCTTGTCATAGCTATTTTCTTTGGACTGCAAAGAGAGAAAAGTCCCGTTGGAGGGGAAATGTTCAGAGAGGCATGTGTGCATCTTTTTGGCCAAGCCTGGAAGTAATGTCTGTCTCCTTTACATCCTGTATTGGAGAGCTTCTAGTCACGTGGCCACATCCAACTGCAAGAGGGATGGGAAATGTAGTCTGGCTGTGCATTCAGAGAAGCAGCAACTAGGTCTTGATGCAAACTACCTTTTCTACCAGTGTTTACCAAAGCCAGTAGCTCTTTTTGCGTTACCTTTTTATTGCTGTGTAACAAAATAGCTTCAAACTTAGTGTACTGGCACAGTAAACATGTATCGTCCCCACATAGACTTTTGTGAGCTAATAAGTGGAGTAACTTAGCTGGTGATTGTCAGCTCAGGATCATTCAGGAAGTTATGGCCAAAATGACAGCCAAGGCTCTGTGTCCTTTAAAAGCTTAACTGGGGTTCCCAGATGTGTTCCAGGGAGCAGGAGAGTTTTGACAGCAGTTGGCGCGCAGTTGGAAGGCTAGTGTTCATCCACAGTCAGCTTGCTTCCCCAGTAGAAGTGGATCTAGAGAGGAGCCACACACTATTCTTTCTGTTCATCTTAGTTATTAGTAACTTAGAGAGAGAGAGAGAGAGAGAGAGAGAGAGAGAGAGAGAATCTACCTTTCAGAAGAAGGCTTGTATAAGAACTTAGGGATGAATTTAAAAACTGACATGATTTTAAGGAAAGGGAAGATGTAGGAAGGTCTTTCAAAGCTTCTGGCAATCTTAAAACGTTTGCTGTGTGAGTCCAATTTTCTGCCATTATAACTGAGTATCACAGACTGGGTAGTTTGTCAGGACTGGATTTATTGGCTAAGAAGTTCTAGAAGCTGGCTTGTCTAAAGTGTGGTGCTGACACTTATTCAGGGCTTCAGTGCTGGGTCCTAATGTGGCCAGGCCAAGTGAGAGTTTGACAGAAAGACAGAGAAAACCAATCAAACTCTAGCTTTGTATTTGGAGCCTCTTCCTGGGATGACGCACTAACTCACTTGAGAGGCAGGAGCTCTCTTGAGCTGGTCGTCTCTTAAAGCCACCCCCCACCCGACAATTGCAGTGCTAATTAAGTTTCAGCATGAGTCCGGAAAGGGATGTTCAAATCACAGTATCCACTCTTCCCACCCTCCTCTTTCTCACCACTTTGGTTGTGAGTATGACTATCATTGCAGCGGACACCGGGGGACAATGAAGGATTCTTTTTTTTTCCCCCAAGACAGGTGTTTTTCTCTTTGTAGCTCTGGCTGTCCTGGAACTCACTCTGTAGACCAGGCTGGCCTCGAACTCAGAAATCCACCTGCTTCTACCTCCCAAGTGTTGAGATTAAAGGTGTGCGCCACCACTGCCCGGCAAAGTGAAGGATTCTTAAGAATGGAAATAACCACTAATGAAAGTCAACCAGAAAATGAATGGAGCCGGGGACACTGGAGCCGGGGACACTGGAGCCAGGGACACTGGAGCCGGGGACACAGGAGCCGGGGACACTGGAGCCGGGGACACTGGAGCTGGGGACACTGGTAGCATTTTACACCTGACCCTGTTGGGCCTTCTGGACTAAAGGATGGGAAAAGATAAATGGTCATCTTATTTAAGCCATTGTTTGTTTTAGTCATGGTTTCTATTGCTGCTGTGCAACACCATGACCGAAAGCAAACTGGGAGGAAAGGGTGTATTTGGCTTATGCTTTAACATTGTAATCCTTCACTGAAGGGAGCCAGGACAAGAACTCAAACAAGGCAAGGAACCTGGAGGCACAAATGGATGCAGAGGCCACGGAGGAGAGTTTCTTACTAATTTGCTCATCATGGCTCGCGCAGCCTGCTTATAGGATCCAGGACCACCAACCCATGAGGAGCCTCACCTACAGTGAGCGCCACTCTTCCCCATCAACCACTAATTAAGAAAATGCTCTACAGCCCTTTCTTATAGAGACATTTTCTCAGTTGTGGTTTTCTCCTTTCACATAACTCTAGCTTGTGTCAAGATGATAAATAAATAAATATGGCCACAACAGAGTGCTTTCAGCGGGATGTCTATCGCATAGAATCTCACGGATGCAGCCGCAGTGTGCCAGGACAGGCTCTGGATGAGAAAGGGTCACTGCTCTTCAGAGGAACAGGGATAAATGCTAAGTAGCACACAACAGGAAAGAGTGCCGTTTTTATACAATACAAAGAATGTCATGTCGTACGTGAGATTCAACCTATGCAACTCAAGCCACATCCATCCATGATTTTAGTATGTCATGCTTACTGCTTTACATGTGTGCCTAGAGCACAGTGGAAGGTATTCAGCAAAATGGGTTCAGTGAACAAAACAACTACAGCATGATGTCTTCAAGTGGAACAAGAAAGAGTCTAGCGGTGCAGGGAGTCTTTCATTACCCACCACAGTTTCTGGCCAGGTTGGAAGACAAGGCCAGTCGGGTGGGTGCTTAGGAACTACACTCAGCAGATGGAGTATAACTCAGCAGAAGGAGTAAGCACTTATTTTTATTGGTTATTTGTTTTTGACACAGTCTATGTAGCCCAGCCTAACCTTCTACTTGCTGTTATACCATATGTACTTTCCAAGTGCTGGGATTTCAGATGTGCAATATCATACCCAGCCTGTGTACTTATCTCTGCAACTGCACACAGATTGATTTTTGGCATTTCATCTGGCTCAAAATCTCCCTCTTGAAAAATCAAAAGAACACTTCAGGATAGTGTGTTGGGAGTACTAACCTATTTAATTAATGAGGTCGTTTATTGTGCTGAGGATCTCACCACTGCTGTGGGTAGGACTTCTTGAAGAGTATTACTGCCCAAAGGGTGGGCACTTCTGCTTAGCCCAGTCCTCATCCCACTGCAGAACCATTAGCCAGTTTTAACTTTCACATGTCCTTTCACATAATTTCTCTGTGGACTTATTTGAATCAAACTGTCCTCCCTGGTGGAGTTTTCAAAATAGATTAGACAGTGTCAGTCAGTGACTGTAATGTCCCTGACCCTTGTTGTAAGTCTAACAATGAAATTAAGAGGAATGATATCTTGCCTTCTTCCCCAAATTTACAGAAAACAGGGCTCTGGGATCTGATGGCTCTGTTTACTAAGTCTGTAATGGAATCACTCTCCCTGATTCTGTATAGTCCATATAGACAGTCCATGGCAATGTAGAGAGAGCCAGGCTGCATCCTTTCTTTATGCCTGCAAATTCACCAAGACCTTAAAAAGTACAATTGACTTAAAACAGTGTTTCTAAAACCCAGGAAGAAAATTCCACCAAGTCTTTTCCAAGTTAACATTGTTTTTGAGTCCATTAAAATACCTCAGGGCTTATATCGTTATTGTTTAATATAGGCATATCTTGATATGTTCACTAGGCTGTGAGGTTGGAAGATCCTTATCTTGACAAGTGCCCAAATGGCTGTAAGTGTGCTTGCTTCTTGAAATAGTCTGATGGTAAATCTCTCAATTGTCAACTTGATGAGGTCAGAATCCCTGTGGGAGGGTCCTCTAGGCATATCTTGATTAGGTTAATTGAGTTTGGAAGTCCTGTCCACTGTGGGTGGCACCATTCCTTATAATGGGATCCTTTACTATATACAAAGGAGAATTGAGCTGAGCACAGGTTTTCATGGTTTCTGGATGCAGTGTGACTGGCTGCTTCAGATTCCTGCTTCTTTGCTCTCACCTGGGACTGGGATCAAAATAAACCTTACCTTACCTTCCTTAGGTTGCTTTTGCCATACTATTTTATCAAGCCCACAGGAAAGGTAACCAAGACATCCAGGCATAGCTATTCTAGAACTCTGTGGAGGCTCAAGGCCTTCTCTGATTTCTGAATCTTTCATTTCTGCCTGTCTTGTTGATAATCCTCTGTCTTCAGAGACTGAGCTAACAGACTGGAGACACAGGAATCAGTGCCCAGCTGTTGCTCTTCCTGACACTTCCTTCCTCAGCAGGTTAGAGCAGAAGCACACCCTCCCTTTGGTTTTCACAAATCCCATCTGAGAACATTTTGAAGAACCAGGAATGATGTCACGTCAGAACGATGGCGGTGACTCCACATGGACCTCAGTACTTCAGTGGCTTCTCAGGGGACTCCGTTTGGGCAGAGACTTCATATGGATCTCAACAACATCAGCAGCTTCCCCGAGGCCTCCCTGGAGACTTCAGATTTCAAGTCCATACAAATGGTGTGGGTCCATAATACGCACCAATTAATCACACCTGTAGTGACGTAGACTATTTCTGAGCACACTATGTGTTTCCTGGTAGCGACAACCGGATCTCCAGTTCTCCTGGCACCACCAGGGGGTCCAGACTCCTTCACTTCTGGTGTTAACCACTTTAACACCTTAGAGTTGGTTCCACAAGACAGCCCCCACTTTACATGCTAGCCACAGGTCTGGGTCACTAGTATTTACTACTAATTAATTCTCACTTTTATTTCTTTCAATTAAATCCCCCTTGACTGGCCAGTGCTTAGTTGGGAGTTTCTGTCATTCTTGGCTAACTTGCTCAAATGGGTCAAACCACTCAGGGAAGCCCTGTATTTGCGTTCACATATTTATTAGAAAGGATCCAACTCAGGAAGAGATGTATAGGCAGATAGTGAGGGAGGCTGAGGACCCTCCATGACTCCCCGGGGTGCGGCACTCTCTCAGCACGTCCAAGGTTTGCCAACTGGAAGGCTGTCTGAACTCTACTGTTTAGACCTTGTGTGTGTATGTATGTATGTATGTATGTATGTATGTATGTATGTATGTGTTTGTGTGTCTATATGTATTTATGTGTATGCATATATGTATGAATTTGTGTAGTGTGTATGTATGTGTGTTTGTATGTTTATATGTATTTATGTGTGTGTATGTATGTATGTATGCATGCATGTATGTATTTGTGTAGTGAATATGTGTATAATAAGATACACCCTGAGGCTACGGTTCTCAAACATCAGTCTGCATCAGAATTGTCTGGCAGGCTATTAAAGCAGAGTTACTAGAGTCTGTGGAATGAGGTAGGGTGAGCTAGGGCAGGGAAGGCATGGCGTGTCTACTCAGGAGCTTCTTCTAAGAGGAGGAAGAGGATGAAAGTGCAGATTCCCCACCTTCAGGCAAGCTCACAGCCCTCATGAGCTTCAAACCCTTCCATGGGAGTTAGTGATACAATCACTTCTCTGGAAGAGAGTTAGAGGAGGAGAGAAATTCCATCTTGTTACAACATACACCTTGGAAGGCAGTGGCCAGCCTTTATCACGAGAGAGAATCTATTCTTAAAAACCAAGCTTCCTCGGGGGCTTGAGACAAGGGAACATCCGCAGGTCAGGGGCCCCAGTTTGGTTGGGAAGTGCCTGCTTGAGAGAAGGTACAGGGTTGTGAAGAAAGGAGGGCCTGTGCCACAGGAGGAAATGGCACACTCTGGAATGCCTGTGCGTGAGGAGAGATAGCCCAATGGATTGGAACAGACATCACCAACAGAGAAATTGCCTGAAGTCAGATGGCTCTGAGCTTGAGGCAGGTGGACCAATCGATTTGCAGAGTTATTTATCTGCATTCACTGTTATACAGACAGATAACTCTGAAGTTCTGATGTTGTCCAAGATGTTCTCCACAGCTGCGTTGCTTCGGCTGGCTGATTCAAACTTAGGACACCTTTAATTTAGGGAAGAATCCTCTGCCTAAAGTGGCCCCAGTGATGTGGTTGCCTGCACATTCATAGTGCACCTATGAGACATTCTTAAACTAAAACATCCATTCCCATGTGTATGTGTGTGGAGAGGGTGCAGGGTTGCGTGGGTGATGGTAGTATAAATATAGGGGAATCAGAAGGGTTAGTCTGCTCAGTTTACAGGCTGTAAAACTAAGTGTGGCCAGCAGAGGGCGCTGATCCACTGTAGTAGTGGCTGACATGAGAAGCTGTTCTGATAGCTCACAGTTCACTTTCCTCCCTGAGCCATACACAGATACTGGCCTCCATGCCTTGCTCATCCAATCTCTGTCTCTCTGTCTCTCTGTCTCTGTCTCTGTATCTCTCCCCTGCTCTCTCTCTCTCTCTCTGGTAACTCCACGATTCCCTTTTTCCTAAATGTTCAGCAGAATTTTGATTCTACCAAAATTAGGTTTAAATTTTTGATGTTATTCCCCTTCATACACTCATATATTACTCATACATTTTTAAAAAATTCCTAAGCAACGTTTTCTGTTCTTTAATAGTATCCCCCTTCATATCTGTGCTCTTCCCCACCCATACCGAGGAACATCTTCCCCATGCATACTGAGGAACATTTCCATTTTATTTCTATTGGTGCTAAAAAATACCGCTACGCTTTTAAAAATTAGTTTTTCTTATATTTATCTAATTTTGATTTGGAACTTTTTTTACTGTTGGAAACTTTAAAAAGATTTATTTGTCTATTTTGTGTGCATTAGTACTTTTGCCCGGCTAGATCTGTGGACGATGTGCATGCAGTGCTTTCAGAATCCAGAAGAGGGCAGCAGATCACTGGAACTGGAGTTGTGGGCAGTTGTGAGCAGCCATGTGGGTGCTGGGAATTGAACACTGGTCTTGTAGAAGAGCAGCCAGTGCTCTTCACTGCTGAGTTATCTCTCCAGCTCCCCTGTACATTGTGGATTTTTTTTTCAGTACTGGAAATCAAACCCAGATCTTTGATCAAGATAGGCATGTACTAGGACTGGATTACACCTTTACCCATTTCCTCTTAATTATCTAGTTATTTATGTTTTACAGGTAGGTGTCTGTGTGCAGATGTCTTTGGAAGCCAGAAGAGGGCATCCGTTCCCTTGGAGCTGGAGTTACAGGCAGTCATGAACCATCTGATGTAGGAGCTGGGTCCTTTGGAAGAGCAGACAGAAGAGCCCTCAACAGCTGACCCATTTCTCCACCCAGGGGATATTTTTTTTGTTGTTTCCAAGATTCTACTAGTCAGAAGAAAGAATGCCAAGTATACAGGACAGGCTGATGGAGCAAAACATCCAAATACTAATATAGAAAAAATAAATGAGCATTCCCATAACATCCAAGGACTCTGAGATAAGATCAAGAGGATAGATGAAAAAACCCATCGAAAGAAAGAAAAGAGAAACTTAGATAAACATAAAGGCAGAGAGAATCTAGTTGGTGAAACTGTGGCCGAGGAGGAGACAGATACTCAAAGCATGTACAACCCCAAATGGATATGACCAGGGAAGAACCTTCCCACAGGACATGATGACCAATCTGACAAAAACACAACACAGGGAAAGACCATTTAAAGCTGTAAAGGGAGAAATCCAGCCTGTCTGCAGAGGCAGAACACGGGAACAACATCAGATTGCTCATTAGCAACCCTCAAAGCCAGGGCAGGATGGGATGATACACAACTTTCAAATCCTTAAAAGCAAACACTGTCAACCTAAACTTCTCTATCCAGCAAAGCTTTAAAACTGATGGAGACATAAGGGCAGGTCAAGTCAAACCCAAGGTAAGGCAGTTCATGACTCCCGAGCCACTGGTGCAGGTGACACTGAAAGGAGTGAAAGGAGGAAAGGAAGACAGTCTTAATCACAGAGTGCAGGGAAGAATAAATTTCAAGTGAGGAATGACTGAATAAAAGAGTACTAGGAAGGAATCCGTCATGATCAACTCGGTAAACCAGCAGAGTGTTGGCACTACTGGAGAGAACACACACACACACACACACACACACACACACACACACACACACACATAGGTTCTGTCAACCAGAAAAACAGCCAACAAAATTACAGGAACTATGCAACATCCCTCTATGATAACCATAAATGTAAGTGGCCTCAACTCATCAATAAAGAGAAACAGACTTCTGGACTGGGTTAAAAACTTGGATACAGCCGGGTGTGGTGGCGCACGCCTTTAATCCCAGCACTCGGGAGGCAGAGGCAGGCGGATTTCTGAGTTCGAGGCCAGCCTGGTCTACAAAGTGAGTTCCAGGACAGCCAGGGCTACACAGAGAAACCCTGTCTCGAAAAACAAAACAAAACAAAAAAAAAACAAAAAAAAAACAAAACTTGGATACAACCTCTGCTGTCACAAAGATATACACCTTACTACTAAATAAATAGACAAAGTACAAGGATGGAAAATAATCTATCACATGAACAGAAACTGGAATCACAGTGTCTTATGTGGGGTTTTTAATTGCTGTGATTAAAACACCACAACTAGGAGTAACATTGGAGGGAGGGCTTATTCCATTCTACAGCTTGCAGTTCTGAAGAGAAGTCGGGGCAAGAACTCAAGGCAGGAACCCAGAGGCAGGAACTGAGGAGAAGCCACGGAGGAGTGCTGCTTACTGGCTTCCTCCCCATGTCTTGCTCACCCTGTTTCCTCGTATGACCCAGGACCACACAGGACCACACAGGACAGTCTAGTGGTAGTATACTGCCCGCCATGGGCTGGGCCCTCCCACAGTAACCAATCAAGAAAATGCCCACCGACAACCTAATCAAGGCATTTCCTCAGCTGAAGATCCTCCCTCTCCAGACGACTGTGGCTTATGTCATGCTGACGGAAAGCCTAGCCAGCCCACACAGCTACTATGATATCTGATAAACTGCAAATCAAAATCAGCCAAAGACATAGAGCATCATTACACTTTAGTAAAGAAAACGATTCATTAAGAAGGTGTATCTATTGTTAAGTATATATGCATCAAATGTTGGGGCTCCCAGTTCCATAAAACGAAACACTGATGGACAAAACTCGTTATAGGTTCTGGTACAATAATAGCCGAGTCCAGTTCTCCACCCTCATCTCTAGATGACTCATCCAAACTGAAAATCAACAAAGAAACCTCAGAATTAAGGTACAATATATGTCCACACAAACTTAAGAAATAGAATACATTTCAGCAGTCCATGGAGCTATCTCAAAAACAGACTACATTATATGTCACAAAGTAAGACTTAATAAATAAGAAAGAATTGAAATATTCTCTTGTATCTCATCAGATCATAGTTCAAAAACGTAGACATCAATAGCAAGAAACATTTTAGAAACTGGATGAACACGCGGAGATGAAACAGTATACTCATGAATGACCACCAAGTCACCAAAATCAGGGAATCAGGGAGAAATTTTAAAAGTTCCACCAGGGCCAAGAAGTGGGAGTGGGTGGATAGGGGAGCAGGGCAGGGGGAGGATATAGGGAACTTTTGGGATAGCATTTGAAATGTAAATTAAGAAAATATCTAATAAAAAATATAATCCAGCAGGGTGGAGGGAGGGTATAAGGGACTTTTGGGATAGCACTTGAATTGTAAATGAAGAAACTATCTAATAAAAGTTGAAAAAAAAGAAAAAAATAAATTTATGTTTCTATATATATATATATATATTTCCTAGAATACAATGAGAATGAAAGCACAATCTACCAAAACTTTTGTCTCAAAGGTAAAGCAGTTATTAAAGGAAAGTTTAGGGGCTAACGAGACAGCTCTGGGTCTAAGAGCACAGACTACTCTTCCAGAGGACCTGGGTTTGATTTCTAACATTTACATGGCAGCTCACAACTGTCTGTTAGCTACAGTTCCAGGGGATCCAAGTCCTCTTTTGGCCTCCAAAGGCACTGTGTGCATGTGTTATTCAGGCATATATGCAGACAAAACATCAATCAATCAATCAATCAACAAACAAAGAAATAAATCTTTTAAGAAAAGAAAGGAGGAAGGTTTATGGCCATGTGTGCTGGATTGGTTGTGGTTTTCTGTAATGGTCTCCATCTGTTGCATAGAACCTTCCTTGACGACAGGTGAGGAAGACCCGTATCTGTGGGTATAAGTGGGTAAGTGCTCCTACTTCGAGCAAAGGAACAGACACAAAAACTAGTAGATTTCCATGCTGTGATAAAACACTGTGGTCAACAGCAAACTATAACAGGAAGGGGTTATTTGGATTTATGGTTTCAGGATGTCAAGAGATACGGCGGTAAGCATCAGGCACGGTGGCCGGAGCAGGAAGCTGCGTGCTCACATGCTTAACCGTGAGCACAAGGCACAGAGAGCAAATGGAAACTGGTAGGTGGCTTTTAAAACCCCAGAGCCTACCACCAGTAATGTACTTCCTCCAGCAAGGATGCACCACCTAGACGTCTCCAAATAATGCCACCAACTGACGACCAAGTGTAAAAAGGCTACGGGGGACATTTATCACTCAAACCAACACGCCAGTAATGAACTTGCTGAGAAAGAAATCAGAGCAACTGCACACACACACACACACACACACACACACACACACACACACACATATCCCAAAACAAGAATTAACAGCAAATACGCACAAAAATTCAATCCAACCCCACAAGAAAGCCTAATCAGGGAGGTGCAAGACTCTTGCTATGAAAACCATTAAGACAGAAGACAGAAAGACAACAGAAGATGGAAAGATATTCGCATTCATGGACAGGAAGCATTAATATTGTAAAAGCTACTATATAATTGAAAACAGTCTACAGATTCAATACAATTCCTACCAAATTTCTAAGGGCACTCTCTTCACAAAAGTAGAAAAAAAAATCCTAAAAGCCACACAGGAGCACTAAGGGTTCCTAAAACAAGGTTAGCACAAAGAACAGTGCTGGCTGTATCATAACACCTGATCCCAGATTATATACAGAACCACGGGTACCAACACAGCACGGGCCTTGGACAACTGCGATGGCATGGAGTGCTCAGAGATAAACCCACACAGTACAGCCACCTAATTAAGAACATTTTAAAGATCACCTTTGTTTATGCTTTGAAAATTTCATACATGTATACAATATATTTTGATCATACCCACATGCTACTAGCTCCCCCATCTTTCCTGGGGCCTTCCAAACCATCTTTCTCCCAGCTTCAGATCCTCTTTTTTAAAAAATATTATTAATAACTCCTGGAGCCCAATTAGTGCTGACCATATGTACACGGATGAGGAAGGTGCCGTGAAGAACACATGCTGCAGACCAGACAGCATCTTTAACAACTGGCTTGGAGAAGCTGGACTTCCTCATGAAGATGAGAGAGATGTCATACTCTGCCCCTGTTTGGAAGGATCAGCTGAAACACAGACCAAAGGACTTAGTGGGAGACCTGCAAATCCAGCTTGAAGCTGCTGAAGGAAAATGTAAGAAAACCACTTCAAGATATAGACCTAGACAAAGCTCTTCTGAACCGGGCTCCAACAGCACTGGAAATAATCCTGAGAGTTGACAAATGGGATTATGTGAAGTTAAGAAGCTTCTGCAGAGCAAACGAAATAATAACCAGGGTGAAGTGATGGTATACAGAATGTGAGAATATCTAAGTATATATATATATATATATATATATATATATATATATATATATATATATATATATATAATATGTAAGCATATATAATGCATATTATATATTATATACACAATATACATTGTACATATCATATACATATTTGTATATATAATAAATTCTATATAAACATAATATATTTTATATAATATATATATACATACATGTGTGAATATATACATACATATATTCACACACTCACACATACATTAAACCCACAAAGCATCCAACCAATGTATAGGGTAATGAATTGAAGAGACACTTTAAAAATTTTTTATCTTAAACGTTTATTTTAAACTTTTTGTTGTTTTTGTGAGTTTCATATCATGCACTCCAGTCTTGCTCACCTCCTGACCCCTAATACCTGTCTCTCTCCCTTGCTACCTCACCCCCCCCACACACACACCAAAGCATAGAAAATATCTCATCATAGACGCTGTAGCATGTTACAATGTGTCCCACAGTGTACCCCTCTGTCCACACATCTTTACTTGCAAATGTTCATTGAAATGAGCCATTGGTCTGGCTCAAGGCCTCTGGCTTCTGAGACACCATCCACGTCGGATCCTCACAGGGACTCCTCCTGGTTATCCTGTCACTGCCCCGCATCATGGAGATCCTGCAGCGCTAAATCAGCAGGGCTGGTCCTTTCAGGAATCCCAACCATCTGCAGTTGATAAAGCTTTTGGGGTGGGCCAACTCGGAGCCCTGGATCTGATCCTCAGTGACAGCTGAGCTAGTTAGAATGCCAGCTCTCCTTTATCCGCACCAACAGGGTGAGGTCTCCACCCCTGCTCCAGCTAGGCCGCCCAATGCTGCCACCCAATGCAGTAGGCAGGGTCAGCTCTCCCATCTGCTCTCATGCCCTTGCGGCCAGTTCACCTGCACCACACCCCGGAGCCAGCTCCACTGCCCTGCCCCGTCAAGGTTCAGGGTCCACTCTCCCAAGTGCTGCAGCCTGTGAGGGGCTGGGACAGCTCTCCGGCTCTCACACCCTTGGGGCTGGCTCTTCCGTGCCTTTCCCATCGAGGCCAGCTCCACCGTGTTACTCAGATGAGGTAAGGGGCCTGCTCTTCTGAGTGGGGCGGTCCTGAGTGGGGCGGTCCTGAGTGGGGCGGTCCGCCAGTGAGCGGTGAGTGGGGCAGAGCTAGCTAGCTCTCTTGCTCATGCCTTCAGGGCTAGCTCTCCCGACTGCTGAAAGGGATGGGGGGCAGGAGGGAGGGATATCATTACCCCTGTTCCTCCTGCCACCTCATAGCAGATGAGTGATGGGCCAGATCTCCCTCTCACTTGCCCTCAGTGCTGGCTGACTGCCCCCCTCCCCAGCCCCTGCAGAGTCAGCTCTGTTGTGCTGTCCAGGTCCAGGTGAGGTACAGAGCCTGCTCTTCTGAGTGCTGAAGCTGGTGAGGGGCAGGACTAACTCTCCCAAACTCATGACCCTGTGGGCAGCTTTCTGGACTGCAGAGGTGGAGAGGAGCTGGTGGGGGGCATCACCTCTGTACCCGAGACACCCCACTGCAGGCGTGTGGCAGGGTCAGCTTTCCCACACTCACACCCTCAGGACTAGCTCACTCACACCCCCTCCACTAGGGCCAGTTCCAGTGTGATGCTTGGGTGAGGTGCTGGGCCAACTCTCCCACGTGCCAGTGAGAGATGGGGCCAGTTCTACACAACCTTTGAATTTCCATGCGGTCTCTGGTGTCTGCCCCGACTGGGGCATGCCCTGACAGGACATGTTCTCTAGTGATAATATGAGACAGGGACATCAATACAGACCCCAGGTGGTGCTTAGCCACAGACCCAGACATGGTCTCAGTGGCAGCTCGAGCTAAAACCTCCCCATGGGCCACTCACAAGAGGCTACTTTTCTGCACCGTCCACTCTCCAGTTCTATCTCTGTCCAATGCTCAAGCTGCTCCCCTTCTCTCTCTCTCTCTCTCTCTCTCTCTCTCTCTCTCTTCCATCTGTCCACCAAACACTAGCCTATTGTCATGGCTCCTGCTGCTTCAGGCTGCTCACTGGGCTGGCAGAGCCCTGAGTGACATCCTCCCTCTGAGCTGCATGGTGTGAGAGCAAGCTGGTGTCTATGGACAACCAGTGCCCTGGGGTGTTGGGCAGGTCTGTGGGCATCTTTTCCATCCCTCACCGTGTGGCATGGAGGACCCCAGGTCTCTGCTGCTCTTCTCCTCCCGCACTGTACTGCATGGATTTGATTTGATTTGATTTATATGAGTCCTAAGCATAAAACAGCTTTGGCCATCAAGCCAGGCACCAAGCTAGGATGAACAAAGGACTGCTACCTGTTCTGCCCCTGACTGGTAGAAGATCAACACCACCAACAAAGTGCCTCTTTGACTAGCTTAAGTTGAGTAGCTTAAGTTCATTTAGTTTAAGCTCTGGGATGTGATAGTGATGTTTGATAGTAACGTTCCTTTTGTTGTTTTCTGTTATTGCTTTATCAAGTCCTTAGAGAGTTACATGTATCTTTCTGATTGTCTCCTTCTGGTGTTGTGACTAAGAGAGCCACGTATCTGCTGAGCAGGATTCTGCTTGCTGCAACTGTCCCATGTTATCCCTTCTAACCTACGCTCCCTTGGTCCTGCCTATACCCCTTGCAGAACGTGAGTCCAGAAGGTAGCATGCCATTTTACAAATGCAAACCAAACAAGCACTTTTTTTCTTTTTAAAAAGATTTATTTGTTTGTTTGTTTGTTTGTTTATTTTATGTATATGAGTACACTGTAGCTGTCTTCAGACACACCAAAAGAGGGCATCAGATTCCATTACAGATGGTTGTGAGCCACCATGTGGTTGCTGGGAATTGAACTCAGGACCTCTGAGAGAGCAGTCGGTGCTCTTAACCATTGAGCCATCTCTCTCCAGCCCCTGAAACTAGCACTTTTATAGGAGACTACTATGGCACTCTTTTATTCTGCCATAACTAGAATATCTGTGATGCTATTTGGAGCTTAGACAATGACATTTATAGAAAACAGTGTGCGTGTAATTATTTGGCCCCCTACTCTGGTTGTTCAAGAGTCAAGTTTATGTGTTCATTGCATTCATGACTGTAGTAGATGCAGTGATGAAGTATGAGTGCCTGGGCAGTGCCGTGCCACAGCATGCTGGAGGTAGGTGTATGTGACTGAGTGTCTTCCTTGTGTGTGAGCATCCCAGCCATCACCAATGGCGGTACAAACATAACTTGTATCTACACCTGGCTTTACTCTTGAAACCAGGATGGGTCTGGGAGAATTTTCTACAATGATAACAATGTCTTCTCTCTTTGTCCAAATCACAGCCCGTGGCCAGTATGGTTGTGAAGACTTTGAAGGCGACCAGTGTGAGTGAAGAATTGCATTTTAAATTTTGTCTAATTTTAGTTAATTTAAATAGCTACACAGCACTGGTGGCTGCTGCATCGGATAGTGCAGGCTGAACTGGTGCGGATGGGTTACATTTGTAAAGAATATCCATCTGAGAGGGGAGGGGAGTGAATCTTGTTGACAATCATAGTAGAGTGACGATATGCAAATGTCCACCTAGATCAGGCACAGGAAGTCAGCCACAGGCTGTGATGTCTTTATCTCGATTCCCATCGTCTTTAGCCCTGTTTTTCTATTATCTTTGCCTATTTGTTTATATATTAAATAAGGCTCTTTCCACACTTCACAAACAAATTCTGTAATTGCAAAACCACAGACACTACTTCTTGGTACTTTGCAGACATTTTCTAAAATTTGCTTTCATCCTTTTGGAAGGCTCTGTTTATACATGACATTCTCAAACAGCCTATAGTTCTGTAGGACAAAGTATAAACATATATTATTAAAAACATTCATTCTTGCTTTTGGAAACAAAATTAATTTTTTGACTAGTGCATGATTTAAACAGAAGGCAGAGAGTATCAGCAAGGGGAGTATTTATATAAACATGCGAAGGAAAGAGTTCAAATATTTCACATGAGACCATCTCTCTCATAAATTACCTGTGACAGGTAATGCCTGCTGGATTAACATGTAATCCCTTAATTAATTGGTCAGTGTTTGAGAGTGTCTGCCACACTGAAACATTCTAGAATAGCTCACCCAGTTCTCTATGGGTCAAGTCAACAGGCTTCGGGTTTGCAGGACCGGGTTTTGCTTCACAGGTACCATGACAATTTCTGAAGACCAGTTAGCTGTCAGAATCTGGACGAGGTTCTATGCAAAGAGTGAGCACAGCCTGGACCCATGCCTCCTGCACATAAGTAGCAAATGGACAGCTTGGTTTTGATGAGGAGTCCCCAACAACAGGAGTGGGGTCTGTCCCTAAATCTGTTGCCTGCCTGCCTGTGGATTCCAGGACCCTGTTCCCATAACTGGGTCACACCTTGTCTGGCCTCAGTGGGAGAGGATGCACCTAGTCTTGAGTAACTTGATATGCTGGTGTGTGTGTGTGTGTGTGTGTGTGTGTGTGTGTGTGTGTGTGTGTGTGGAGGGAGGAAATAGAGGTGGGGGAGGATCCTTATGAGGGGGTACTGGGAGTAGGAGGGTTCTGGGAGGGACATAAAGTGAATAAATGAATAAATTAAGAAAAAAAAGGAAATTGAAAAAGGAGTGGTAGGAGGAGTACAGAGGTGTTACTAAGTATCCTGTAATGCAAAGACCAGCTTCTGGTGATAAGGAAATATGTCAACTCAAAATAAGATGTGCTGGCACAGAGCTATAATCCTGCCACTTGGGAAGTGGAAGTGGCAGGATCAGGAGCTAAAGGACAACCTTGGCTACTTAAAGAGTTAAATCCAGCCTGGGAAAATGTGAGACTCTGTCACCAGCACCAGAAGGTGGGAAGCCCCACTGTGAGCCCTTGGTATTCAAATGTGGTCTCTGGACCGATGTACCAGGCACTCTCTGAGGACTGATAAGATCCATAGGTTCTCAGCATCCATCTCAAAAATTACTGAATCAAAGCCTATATATATATACTTCAGTAAGATAACTTAGTGATCTGTATGTGCTCCATAGCTTGGGAAATCCTGGCGCCTTAGTCACTTCTGTGTTGATATAACAGAACACCCAGACTAAGAAGTGCAGTGGGTTAGATGTGAGCTGTTCCCCCCACAGACTCATGCCTCTGAATGTTTGTTCTGGAGCTGAAGATACAGCTCCAGAAGGAGGGAGGCTATGGAAACTTTGAGATATGGGGTCAACCTGACAGAAGTGGGTCTCTAGAAATGGACATAACTACTCTGCCTTGCCTTCCCTACCAGGGTGGCCTAAAATCCTTCTGTATCCATGAAGGAAAATAAACCCCCATCCCTTGACTTGTTTCTGCAGGTATTTTGGTCCCATCAGAAAGAATAGTAATGCATTCATTACTTTTTGTTGTTAAAAAAAAATACTCAAGAGAAGCAATTTAAGAGAGGATTGATCCATTATAGTCAACCAGCAGCAGCTTTAGGCAACTTGTCACATTACAACTTCAGTCAGGAAGAAGAGTAATGGATGTTACTCATCAGCTCTTGTTTTTGTTTTTTTAAATTGTTGTCCCTGGATCCAAGTCCATGAGATGCTGTTGGCCATATGTGGAGTGGATCTTCTAACCTCAATTAACTCAAGGCAGAAGGTCCATCACAAAACCTGCCAAGAAGTTCGTCTCCTAGGTGACTTGAGGTCCTATCAAGTTGACAGTCAATATTAGCCATCATAAATGACTAATATAGACAATTGGTACTCAGACAAGTGGAGTCAATCCTGTGATAAACTTGGCCTTGTGGTGCCTAGGTCTTTAGAACTTGTTTTCAGGAGGAATGTTTGGAAGAGTTTGGAGCTATGAGACGGAGAAGCCTTAGGGAATCTCTCTGTCAACAGAGGTTCATGGGTGATTCTGCTGGATTCCGAAGATCAGAACTAGGTAGGTAAATGATCAGAAAAGGAAATGATCATGTACAGAAGGTGCCATTGCCTGAGTGGCCTGCCTTCAAGAAACCTGCTCTCTGATGAATTTATCCCATTATCCCTTCATGAGTGTGGAACCCCCAATAACCTAATTACCATCTTTCAGGCCACGTGTATTAAAGGTCTCTTCACAATGAGAAGCAAACTCCCACCACACAACCTTTGGAGAACAAACCACACCCACACCATAGCTGCTTGTCTTAGGTCATGAACCCTGCATTCTACCCACAGTGAGTTGCTTTAGGGGAAGTCCATGGGAAAGCTGTGAAACAATTCAGGATCAAATGCCGACTCCCTGACACTGGCACTATTGATTAAGGAAAACAGATAAAAGGAAAAAGCTACCTGCTTCTCTTTGAGAACATGGCCACATAGCACAGAAACACACTTACTTGTCAACAGTGGGAGTGTGGGAGTCAGAGGCAGCCTCAGATGAGTAAGAAATCTGTGTAGCAAGTGCCCAGAGCAGAGGCAGACTGGTGGTACCAGAGAGTACAGGGGAAGATAACAGCAGTAAGCAGAACAGAGACCAAGGAGCCTGCAGACCAGGGAGGCAGGCTCAGCCAACCCACTGGAGATATGTTTTTGAACCAATTTCTTTCTTTCTGTAAGATCATTTCTTTGCCTATTCCTGTGTTTTATTTTTACCTTCTCACCCATCCCTAGAGGTAGCCTGCTTCTTAGGAGTCTGAAAAAGAGGTAAACAGAAAGTATTAAAAAAATGGAGAATATTTTAAAAAGCGATAGTTGATAATTCAAAAAATATACTATGATCAAACCATTAGAAAAGGTAGGCTTTCTATGTAAAGAGTAACAAGGAAACTATTGAGAATGGCACAAGATGGATTAACAACAGTCAACAATTATTAATAATAAATAATAATTAATAGAAAGCTATTATGTTCCTGGTGGGAAGTCCTTTTCAGCCAACTCAACAAAAATTGGCTTTTATGAGTAACACTGACTTACAAAGAAATTCCAGTAGGAATTTGTGAAACTATTAATACCAGAGAGAAACTGAACCTGGAATAAAAACATGTGGTAATAGATTAGCTATCCTAAGAATAAAATTTTGAATCTGGAAGGGCAACAAAGTATATAACAACACTGCAATAAACAAAGTAATGTAGATTTGACGTTTAAATGGTTTGAAGGACAAATGGAACAAAGAAGGCACTAGAACATACCTGTGTATGTTGTGATATGTGTATGTGCAGGAAGTAGCGTATGATAGTAGCAGCATATTCTTCCCAGGAAGAGTACAGCAACCTTTGATAGATACATGCACATATGTACACCCTATATGGATAGCTATCACATGTGATCATGTCTATCCTGACCCATCTTTTAAAGCATCCTTGTATAAAGTACCTTGTATAAGGTACAAACGATACACTGTTTGTATCTTCAGCCATGCTTTGTGTGATTAGCAGTAAGCAGCACCTCACTCACAGAAAGTGGTCTAGCCTTGATGGGTGAGTTTCTATGTCACTCCCCCAGTCACTTTTGATGGGGAGCTCATTCCTCTCACTGTGGCCCTGAGTGTCTGCTTTCTCTAGACATGGTTCTTTCTCATCACCTTCCTTCTTCCTTCTCTTGGAATCCTAGTTCTGCTTACAGAGTCTAGAAGTATCACATTTGAACAGATTCTAAGGGAAACAGAGCAGCTATTTCCAAAAAGCTAGAGCAAACCTAACTCTAGACACGCAGTAAAGAGAGATGTACCCGGGAAGCACTGGGTGGACATTCTCAACTCAGCGAGTTCAGGAAAATCATCCCACTCAATACCCATTTTACCTTTTCCAGGTTTTTCTAGATTCCATAGTAGAGGCAGTTTAATTCTGAACACCTTGATTGGCCAGACTTCCACTCAAAGCCATCGATGACTGTGTGCTGGAACACATCACTTTATCTGCCTAGGAGGTTCGTTCTTGCTTCATTGTTTCAGGAATATAAGATCAGGGGCACAAAGAAAAACATTCTAGAATAAATTTCTTCCATTGAGAGTCCCACAGTCTGGTAGCTGAAAGAACAAGAATTAGGTGACAACCAAGGAACCGGATTACCGAGAAGCTCAATTACGGCCTGTTGTTTCATCCGTATAATTTATAATTAAAACATAACTAATAGAGGGAGTCATTCTATGCTTCTCTTTAGACCTTTGTCAGAAAATATTAGGATCACACCATAGAATGTGACTTCTTAAGACCTGCTTAGCAATCTCAGCTTTAATTGCCACCCAGTTTATTAGTGCTCACAGTTAATTATTATGCCTTATACCTAGAATATTAGCTATGTGCAAAAGTCATGGAGAACAATGCAGATTCTTGTGAAACCGAGTCAGATGGGTCACCCACAGAGGGGTTCACCCTGGGAGAATGTGTCAGATCCATCTGCTTCTCCCTTTAACCAGCTTCTTTAGGATAGGTCTTTTTTTTTTTTTCCTTTTGGTTTTTTGAGACAGGGTTTCTCTGTGTAGCCTTGGCTGTCCTGGAGCTCACTCTGTAGACCAGGCTGGCCTTGAACTCAGAAATCCTCCTGCCTCTGCCTCCCAAGTGCTGGGATTAAAGGCATGCACCACCACTGCCCAGCTCGTCATTTCTTAATACGAATTATGGACTTCCCGTGGAGGAAATGTCTCTTTGGGACCATGTGGTGATGGTTAGGGTCGCCACAGTTGTTCATCAAGTCCTGGTTTTTAGCATGCTCCATTGGGTACAGGTCATGATTTCTCATTATAGTTCTGGGGGAAACCCACAGGTGATGGCATAGAATACAGCAGAAGGTCTGTGAATAAAGAAACAAGTGAGATCTGGGCCAGCAGAATGGCTCAGTGGATAAAGGTATTTGTTCCTATGTCTGAAGACCCTGCTTCTAATCCAGGGACCCACAAGGTACAAGGAGACAATCACGTGAATGCTGTGCTACACACACACACACACACACACACACACACACACACACACACACACACATGCGTACGTGTACACACACTAAATAAATAAACAAATGTAGTAACATTTAAAAGAGAGCCCATGTTTTTTGTTGTCAATTGTGCATTGGCTATGGGCCTTTCTTCCAGCTGCTTCATTCATTAAGCTTTGGTTTCTTTCTCTGTTAAGTAAGACTTTGGTAGTCTGGGCTGGTGGCTCTTGCATGGCTGCCCATGATTGATAAGCATGAAGAAGATAGAGGGACAGCCACTGCAGAAATAGAGTGAAACCTATGTGCCTGCAGTTTCTACATCTAGAATTTCAGGAAGCCGTGAATCAAAACCATCCAGAGAATAATTGCTATTTCATCTAACATGGGCAGATTTTTTCTTGGAATTATTCCCTGAAGAATACATTAAAAATGTTATATAGCGTTTACTATGCATTAGGTGTTATAAGTAATCCAGAGATGATTTTTAAAAAAAGGATATATTTATACAGGACTGTGTGATAGATTACAGGAAAATATACAATTATAAATAATGGGTTGGAATCCCTATAGATTTTGGTATCTGTGGAGAACCCTAAGACCAATTTCCTGTGGTCCCAAAGGGACAATTATGCTTCTGTCCTGACACTACCCACTGCTTAAAGCCCCTGTGACACGACCCCTTGGGCAGAGCCCTGCTCTGGCTGCAGGTACCTTACCTGGACCTCCTAACACATTCAGCAAAGGTTTAACTGAAACAGAGAAGGTTGCGGCTTACATCCCATTTCTTTAACAAGGTTAATGACTGGCCTTTCAGATGAAGCCAGTGCCCTATGGAGGAGGCTTCCTTGGCATTCTTTATTTCTCCCTGAACACATCAGATCCTTGGAGGTGGGAGTCAGAATGGCTTGTTCCCAGCTGTGTGTGCAGCCCTTAGTGGGTTTGTCGTTGTATTGATGGGTTGGGGAGTGCTGGAGAAAAATAACACCTGAGTTTGCAAAAAGATAAAGGGAAATTTTTACAGAGGAGATGGAGTCTGAGCTGAGACTTGAAGAGAAGATAAAGCGATTCATGTGAGGGCCGTAAGAACCCAAGGGTATAGGTGGAGCTGTAGGGGAGGAACTAGGCTTTCAAGTCCCTAATTATGGGAGTTGGGAAAGTTATACCCTGAAGGGTTACCGTGAGAGTAGAAATATTAAGTGCAGAATGCCCGGCACTATACTTTACCGATGACAACCACTACTGCTTTGTTTCAGCTGGAGTACTGCAGAGTGCTGTGAGATTTTCACACACAGCCTTTCAACTCTCTGAGTGCTGTCATCAGAATCCGAACCATCGTTTACATCTCTGCCACACTAAACTGTAAGATTTGCATTTCTTGTCATTAATAATAATTTTATCATTAATTATTGTAATGGTCAACACTTGGGACCCACAGTGAGTCTGAATTATTCCTCCAAGAACTGGGCAACCATTCATTTCCTTTGAGAGTTAAACGGTAAAATATGCAAAGTCACCAAAAATAAACAGAATGGTTCTCGGGCTAGCACCATTTAAATGCAACTTGGTGACTATATTAACATATTTAAAGAGAGACTGTCAATCAAAGGATGGAAGGACTGAAAAACACAGAGGTGCCACAGAGGCAAACGGGGACCCACATGACCAGTTCAGGGGAGGATGGGAAAGAACAGATTGTCTGACAGAGGGGATGCATTTTGGCTTCCAAAGATAAGCCAGTCTCCAGGGCACAGAGAGGCATTGAAGATGTTAGCCATCTTTTCTCTGCTCCCTGATGCTTCTGATGCCTTCTTCAAGGTACCTCCCAACCTCAAGCCCTAGATGAGGCAGGCCTCTGAAGAGAGTGTCCTGGCCCCCAGTCCCTGACCTTGACCATAACTGATGGCACAGCAGAACCTGGCTTATGGTGTTCTAACTATTTAAATTAGATGCTAGAAGACTGGGTCAGCTGGCTGTAAGGAGAAACAGGCTGGAAAGCTGGAGCAACATTGTAACAGAAAACTGCCATCTGGGGGTGGGAGTTGGTCATATTGACACCCTGTACCAATGAGGAGTAATCAAGGAAATGTCAGTAACAAGAGAAGAATAAAGGCAATATGCAGAGAGAGAGAGACAGACAGACAGACAGACACACACACACATACACACACACACACACACACACTCACACAAACAGAGACAGAGAGACATACAGAGAGAGAGAGAGAGAGAGAGAGAGAGAGAGACAGAGAGATGTATGTATACCATAAGTCTTGCCATGCTTCTAAATAGCCTTCCCACTTTACTCAAGTGTAATGTACACATACAACCAATTCATCCCATAAGATGGGCTTTTAGTTGATAGGTTTGGCTCTCCCCGTTTTCTTTGGTGGGTACATCCACCGTGAGTAAGATGCATGGATCAAGCTGTGTCTAAGTCTACATCTATGATCCATGGCCTGTCAATATGACAGGGAGAGCAGTATCTTGTTGTGTAATGATTCAGTTTCCCCATTGGATATGTTAGCGTTCTATTGCTATAGTAACAAATTACCATAGGTTCAGTGGCATAGAACATTGTAGCTTTATTAGCTTGCAATTCTGGAGGCTGGAAATCTGACATGGGTCTCAATGAGATAACACTAAGATGTTAGCAGAGTAAATGCTTTTTGGTGGCTCTAGAAAAGAATCCACCTTAAAATTTATTTGTTTAGCTCTCTAGAGACACCCCACAATCCTAGTCTTGTGGCTTCTTCCATTTACCCAAATGGAAGACCAATCTCTGATGGCAACCCTATTTTTCCTTTCCCAATGTCACTTCTAAACACACATGTCCCCGTGAGTGGAACATGAGCAGCCTTGGGGCCAGACATTATTCCTGGGGAAAGTGTGAGAAAGGAAAAAATATGAACACTTCTTTAAAAAAGACCCTCTGGCTTAGGAAAACTTGATGGTTAGTTAGTAAACTTGAAATTTTTCCTTTTCTGATTGGCATATGAAGGATCCATATGTTGGTGAAGATTATTGCTCTCCTCTCCCCCAGGCCTGGGTTTTTAACTTACTGTAATTTAGGATTACCCATTTCATTTCTTTGAGCCTCCGGTTCTTTCTCCATAAAATGCAGGGCGTAGTAACATTTTTGAAGGATTAAATTAAATTAAAAGTGCATTTCCAAAAAAACCAGGATAAATGCATTTTTCTTTCTTTTCTTTCCTGGATATTTCTTTCCCAATCCTGGGAGCTTGGACGACTGAATGGGAGATACACAGAACACGTCTCAGCGAGGGGGCGTGTCTCTCTGTGAGGTGCAGTAGTGATGTGCTTCCAGGAGCGGGAAGTCAGTGTTATCCCACTGTGGAGGTTGCAGTCTTCTGCCTCTTTTGCCTATATTTTGTTTTCATTTTTAATCTGTGGGAATGGAAGCCCCCTAAGGGCTTCCTCTGCTCTTTCTTTTCTTGCATCAGAAAAAAAAATGACAAGGCTCAGGAAGCTAAGAACACAATGCTCCCCTGGGCCTCCACGCAGGAGCTGCCAGGACAGTGATTTGGGGGCTTGTATGAGTGATGGAAGGAATGAGCAAAACCTCAGTGGATTCCAGGCTGCCCGTGGCCTGGAGCAAACTGTGTCCCTGTCCCTCGAACAGCTTCTTATTTCCTTAAAGGATCCACATCCTGTAACTGTGAGTGAATTCTCTGCATGCTGTAACCATAGGCACAGCCTATGGTTGTGGAGGGAACTTTTTTTTTTTTTCTTTTATGTTTGAAGGAACTGGACAGCCTTTGCCTTCCTGGTTTTAGTGTCCAGGATGGAACTATTTGGAAAGAGCTGTGAAGCTGGCTTGTGGCAGAGAGACTGCTGGACTTCAGCAGTGACATAATGGCAATGCAATGAGGCTGAGTAGCTAAGCCCTCTTAGCAACATCCCGGGTGACTGACTGCTGCAGTTTTAGCTGACAAAGCAGTCTGCTAATTGGGAAGTGTGGCTCCCCAGCTCTTCTTTAGTTTTGGATACAGCAACTCAGACCTATTGGCAGCTCACAAAGCAATCATGTACATCAGTACTTTTCTTGACTCGGTGGGTCTCCCAATCAGATAAGTTTTGAATGGAGATCCCTGCTGGCTTAGAATGAGCAGTCACTACCATTCTGACTTCCAGTCCTCCCATCTGTGTAGTGACAACAGAAGTAAGGCTGGAGCACTGACCATAGCCCTAGTGCAACCCTAGACCCTTAGGACATGCCTGGAAGCCGATACAGTTTTTCTTTTTGAGTTCTCTACATGCATTGGTTATCTATGCCTTTCTCAAAATGCCTGTCCTTCAAAAAAGCCTCATATCTAAGTGTAGAAGGATTTATAAATTTGAAAGCACTCTCCTTACCTTCAGGAATCTTTCTTTGCTCCCAGTATACGTTTGCCTTTCTAGATTTGGAAACAGAAGAATCAGGGTTCTCAGGAGTTAGGCTGTAGGGTCATATGGTGGCTCATGGCAGAGTGAGCTGAAAGAGGAAATGCCATTTCCAGTGGGGCAGGCCTTCACTGTTGTTAGACTGGATACCTTACTATCATTTCTATTTGGTGTGCCCATCAAAGGAAGACAAAATCAACCCTAAAAGCAAAAGAAACCAGCTCTCCCAACACAAATGTTGCCAGGGTCCAGCAGCCCAGCACATTCCTGGGAGGAGGGAACTCTAGTCAATCAGTGGGAGAGTTCTGGTGTCATGTGGGGAGGGTGGATCCCACACAGTTTGCATGTCCGTCTTCATAGAATGGAAACTTCTATCTCACTTCTCACAGAATGGAAACTGCCTGAATCCTAGACTTGTCAAAGTTCTCTTGGTATGAGTCTAGGCTCACTGGAAACTCTTCTGTGTGTGTATGCATGGTGTTTATATGTACACATGTGCACACAGTTGCATATGTATGTGTTTATGCTTGTAATGAGAGGCAAAGGACAGACATTAGATTTCTTCCTATATTGCTCTTCACCTTATATTCTGAGCAGGGTCTCTGAAGTTTGTTGAAGGGTGCTAAGCAGCAAGCTCCAGGGAGCTGCCTATCTTCCCCTCTCCACTGGAGGATTACAGATGTGCGTGCACCTTTTACTTGGATGATGGAAATTCATGCTCAGGTCCCATTGCTTGTGTGAATGAGCCATCTCCACAACCCTCACTAGAAATTTATTCTCTGTGATTTATTCTCTCCTTGTTTTATTTTGAGGGAAAAATGGGCTAATGCTATGGAATTTGGATGGCTTTTGTTGTTGTTGTTGTTGTTGTTGTTGTTGTTTTTTGTTGTTATTTTAAAGATTGATTGATTGATTTTGTGTGTGTGTGTGTGTGTGTGTGTGTGTGTGTGTGTGTGTGTGTGTATGTAGTGTGTCTTCATGCAGGTATCTATGGAAGTCAGAAGAGGGTATTGGATCCCCTGGATCTGGAATTACAGTTTTGAACCACTTGATATGGGTGAGGGGAACTGAACTCTGGTCCTCTACAAATGCACTATGTTTTCTTAAACTTGTGACCCTTCTTTCTAGACCAAGGTTTTAGGCCTCAGTCTCAACAATTCTCCATGAATGGAGGCACCAACGCTCCAGCTTTATACAACAGCGTTGTGTCTGGTTAGTGTATTCTCCAAGACATGTGTCCCTTTTTAGGTTGGCTATGTCCAAATATCAGACCTAAGGTTTTTTTTCCTGAGGTTGGAGTCTTCCCTGAAGTAAGAAGTACTGGCTTTGTTCATAAGACATTCTGAAAGACAATCTGTTGTCCTTTTCTCATGGGATGACCCATTGGCATCTTAGCTAATAACATTGTGATACTAATAATATTGTGATGCTAGTCATACACTGCTCCCATCTTACGTGTGACAACCCACAGTAACTGATGGAAAGATCTCAAGATTTAGAACCAGACACACCTAGGCTTGGTTATATCTCTGTTGCTATCTAGTGATATGATTTGGGGTCTGCAATCTAATATTTCTAAATAATTAATTTTTCCAAACATAAAATGAAGTATTTCTTAGGACTGTTTGGAGGATGAAAGTGACAAAGGCTAGGCAAATGTAGTTATGATCATATGCTCATTGGGAGGGTCTCACTGATGTAGAATCGGGGATTGAGTATGAACCTTTCATTCCAAAAGATATGGCCAACCCATAGGCACAGTGTGAGAACCCTGAGTGGTTGTCAGGGACACACCAAGAGCATTAACTCTGCTAGTGTGTGCTTCTTAAGGAAGAGTCCAGCTGCCTCTATAGCTAGGATGCCAGTGACATTGGTGGTCTCTATTTTCCTTACAAGGGAAGCAAGTCTGGGTCTCATAGTTTGGTTTCACTATGCTGGAGTTGGTGGAATTAGAAGGTTTTGTGGAGTTTTCCTTTTTCTGGGCAAGACTGCATTTTCACACTTTGGATTGTAATGAGAGATCATTTTAGGACACTCAGAGATGGAAACCATCAGTTTATCTGTGGAGAGGGAATAACAGGAATGGATTCCCAAGGCAGGATAAACTCCCGTTTGTTGTTGTTTTGAGACAGGGTTTCTCTGTGTAGACCTGACTGTCCTGGAACGCACTCTGTAGACCAGGCTGGCCTCAAACTCACAGAAATATCCCTGCCTCTGCCTCCTGAGTGCTGGGATTAAAGGTGTGTGGTACCACACCCAGCTTCAGGAGAAAACTCTTGATCTCAGACATTGTTATTTTGGCATCATGGAAGCCCTTACATTCATATCATGTGTATCCTTTAGCTATGCAGAGTTCATTTTATGCTGTGGCAATAAATCTTCATTTTCAATTTGGCTGGAATCAACCAGAAGACATACTTCTGAGTACATCTTTGAGGGCACTTTCAGAAGTAAGAAGAGAAGTTCATCACTGAACGTGGGTGGCACCATCCCAGGGACTGGAGTTCCAGACTGAATAAAAAGGGGAAAGGAGACCAGCTGAGTATCAGCAGTCACCCCTCTGCAATACAGTGTGATTAACAGCTTCATAATTCTGCCGTCACAGCTGCCCACCAAGATGGACTGTACCCTCAAACCATGAGCCACAAAAAACCTTCCTCTCCTCTCCTCTCCTCTCCTCTCCTCTCCTCTCCTCTCCTCTCTTCTTCTTCCTTCCTTCCTTCCTTCCTTCCTTCCTTCCTTCCTTCCTTCCTTCCTATTTATTTATTTGACATGCAATACTTTTATTAGGCACAGGATTGTAAATTACCTCTTCAATTTCTCCATATACAAGTAAAATTATGTGTGACACTTAACACTCCAGAACTTGCCAACCCAGACCAAAGAAGGAAAAATTATCCACAATATGCTGACCCCAAGAACATAAAGATACATATAATAGACTGACTGCCCCTGTCTGTACCTTCACATAATCATAGTTCAGGTCCAGATCTGTAGCACATTTCTTGCCAACAATTATTAGACTTCTTAGGAGACTTTCTTTATCCTCTTCTGCTGCAGAAATCTGGGTTATATTCTTCTTGGGTATCGCCAGAAAGTGTTTTGTTGCTTGAGGGGAGATGTCATGAAAAGCAAGACATTGGTTGTCCTTGAAGATGATCTTGATGAGGCTTTCTTTGTGGAAAATCATGTAGCTACTGTGCTGGGCTATTTAAGCCTGGACAACCTTGTCAGCCATTGTGGCTACTGACACCCCCCTCAATTTATTTTTGTCGGAAGTTTTTGTTATAGAACCAAAGAAAACAGCTTACTGTGTATGCCAATTATATATCAATAAAACTATAAAAACCTCATATTGCTGGACATAGTTCACATCTTTGGACCCTAGTACTGGAGAGGCTGAGGTACAAATATTCCGAGTTCAAAGGCAGACTGGGATCCTGCTTAGTGAGACCCTGTCAAAAACTAAAATATCAAAACAATACAAAACCAAACCAGAACAAAAATCCCAACTAAATATAAACACAGACAGAGACAGAAAAAAAGAAAGACAAAAATATTAAGAAGAAATTCTACCACATTACATGTTCACATAGGATATTTTTCTAGAACGTTCATGGCTGACAGAATTGTTTAGGCTTCCATGCAGAACACAATGATGGACTCCCGGCCCCTCTTTCAGTGAACATGCAATTTGCTCTTAAGACAGTAGTGTAGACTCAGTGTCCTGCCTTCTGACTCTTTGGGAAAGACAGCCTACCTCCTGTCCAGTCATGACGCACATGCTGGGAGCCTCCAAGGGTGCTCCTCAAGGCCTCTCCTTTCTGTGCTGAGGTGGTGACATAGAGCAGCCCCTTCTTTTTCTGCACCTCACTCAAGTGCACAAAGCAGCCCACACTAATCCCCTGAGGGCTTCAAGCCCCCTCATTTCCCTCTCCTCCACTCCCATTTAGTGTCAACTCTGGCCTAACACAAGCAAAAAAGCATAGAGCTATGCCCTAGAGACTCTAAGGTGGTCTACATAGCAGCATTTCCCCCCCTCAACTGGAAGGTCTCAACTGAAACTGAAGTGGGAAAGTTACAGTACAATGATCTGAGTTCCTCTTCTCTTCACCTCATTGAGATAAATTTCTCCCCAGTCTAGATTCAAATCAAATTTATCCAAGAAACAGGCAAGCAGTCTCTGTGTACCGATTTCTGAGGACTCCCGGGCAGTCTGTGCCCCTCCCACGTTCGATACCCAGTGCATCTCTTGGTTGCGGTGATCACAGATCTGGATCCCCATTCCGTTCTTGCCAAAGGAAAGGCCTACCAGCACCACGAATATTTGTTGAAGCTTTGCATACACCAGCCACAGCACCGAGAACACATGCCACAGGGTGGACCATGAGATCTTCTGCCTTATCCAATCTACAGTCTACGGACTAGATGACTGGATGGCAGGCTGGAGAACCTGAGGGCCGTGAGCTGGCGAGCAGAGTGATGCAGTTTCCTTCGGAGATATCATTTGAGAAGAGGCAGGATGGGTACTGTGGGGGCTGATTTGCCATCTCCTATGCCGGACATCATTTCAGTCTGTTCACCAGGGTCAAGTGTGAGCACCTTAAGTGGAGTCTTCTCTTGTCCTTATTATAAGCTAGATGGAAGAGAAGACCTTACCTGACTGTGGCCATGGCTGCCTACACCAACACAACCCCTATAGACTTTTTTTGACCTCTTAAAAGGAAATACCCCCCCCCCCCCCACACACACGCAAATTCACCTCCAAGGCCAAACAAGTTCTTTGCAGGAATAAACAAGTTGTTTCAGAGCATGTCCTTGGCCCAATACACACCAGACAAACCTGTCCAGCTCCTCATATTTAGCCCTTCCTCCACCTTGATGATGCCCTATATTAGCCTCAGGGAGTTTTGGAATGGCTTCACACCACTATTGGTGGTGCTCTAAGACTCCTAACAGAAGGTTGATGCCTTGGTCTCTATGATAAAGCTAGGAAGAGATTGAGTCTTACAAACACTGGGCGAAGAACCAGACATCTTCATGACCCCTTCTCTCTCTTAGATGTCCAATGATTTCCTAAAAATCACTTCCGCTTTGCCATAAGTCTAATGGGGTTCTCTGGGGCAAATCAATATCCATTATCCCAATGAGACATGGGCCTCTGCTTTGCCACTCTTGACATGTCTGTGGTCCCTACCTCTTTTCATGAAAACCAGTTCTTGAGGCCCTGCCTGTCTTCTCTGATTGGGGAAAACAAGGTGACTGCAGTCATACTTTTCTGCTCTAGAGATCAAATCTCAACTATTCATTGCCAGGAGCTCCCTGACTCCTCTCTAATTCAGGGGACTCTATGCTGTCTACATGGCCCTTAAGGAGGAAAATGGTCCTTTCATCTTATTTTCTTTTTTTTTTTTAAAGATTTATTTTATTTTATTATATGTAAGTACACTGTAGCTGTCCTCAGACACTCCAGAAGAGGGAGCCAGATCTCATTACGGATGGTTGTGAGCCATCATGTGGTTGCTGGGATTTGAACTTATCACCTTCGGAAGAGCAGTCGGGTGCTCTTACCCGCTGAGCCATCTCACCAGCCCTCATCTTATTTTCTAACATGATCTATCTTGTTAATCTACTCCCCTGACTTGCCAGATCCTTTGTCCAGTTAGATGAAAATCCCCTTTCCACTCTGCTTATGAGAGTTTATAATTTGATTCAAGGGAGGACTGACTGCTCTGCTCTTTGTCCAATGTGTTCAATCTCATACCCTCGTACCTAGCCCTACAACCAAAGGAAACTCCTTGGATGACCAAGTTGCATCAACAGGAATCTTTATAGTTACCCTTGAGCAACAAAGAATTTTCACTTGTGGACCCATGTCACCCTTAAAGGATTAAAATCCCGATTCCACCATATTCTATCCATTCAACTAGACTGGGTCATAAAAACTTGCAATTCATGTGCTTTGCTAAGTTCCACCCCTGCAATATAAGAAATGGGAATTATCAGGAGGCAGAGGCAGGAGGATTTCTGAGTTTGAGGCCAGCCTGGTCTACAGAGTGAGTTCCAGGACAGCCAGGGCTACACAGAGAAACCCTGTCTCGAAAAACAAAACAAAACAAAACAAACAAAAAAAAGAAATGGGAATTAACTTTGAGGCCTCGAGGTCAATGTCTTATGAAAGATGAACGTCACCCATGTATGCCAACTTGGGCAACAAAAATATGTTCTTGTTACAATAGACAGTTACTCTCACTTCATATGGGCCACTGCCTAAATGGAAAAAAGCTCTAAAAACCTTCATGGGCCTGCCACACAAGTCAAGAATGATAACAGCCCCTCTTTCACCAGCATTCACTTTAAATTCATCCATTCTGTTCTACATGGGAGGTTATTTGCCATATGTGGATTCCTTATAGTCTCCAAGGACAAGGTATAAATGAAAGAACAAATCAAACCCTCAAAACCCAGCTAAAGAGGGAAGATAGAACCTCTTACACCCCTAGGGTTCAGTTGGCAATAGTCCTAACAACACTAAACATTTTTAACACACACACACACACACACACACACACACACACACACACACACACAAATATCCCCTCGTTGTTGTTCACTGGCACACGCCACAATTGATCCCTCTTGTTGGTGAGATGCTGAAATCTCCTAGATGGCATCTGGAAGGGACCTGACTCCCTCTTTGAGACAAGAAGGGGTTTTTGTTTGTCTATTCCCATAGGATCAGCCTCAGCCTATCTGGATACCAGCACAAAATATCCAACATCTCTCTGCCCACCAAGAAGATGGCCTGCCTATTGCCAATGAGAAAGGGATGAAGGAGACTTGGAAGGAGACACCTGTGACCAAGAACGAGATCACTTGGCAGAATATTCATGATCTGGTGACAACTGCACCATGCATGAGCCCTCCTCAAGCCCCTCTCTCTGCTATTTTAATGTCAGTCTTTGTTATATTGTAGGCCCATCCCACCACTGCTCACCACCCTACTTCTTTCCCCAACACCCACAACTGGCTTTTTTTTTCCCTCTTCAGAAAACCTATGATGGCAAGTACCAGGAGAACAGGCCCCAACCAAATGTGCTAAGGCTTTATTTCAATTTCCGTTTATTCTAACTCCAACTCTGTGACCCCTCAACCTCTTTCTCTGCTTCCCTATCAACAAAAGTGTCTGAAAGGAGAAGCCGGCTGCCTCACACAGCATGATCATTACGGTGGCTGCCATTACTGATTCTGTAAAGTTGAAGTCAGCTCTCCCTGAAATAGCCTATTTCAAAACCTAAATAGCTGTCCCACCATTGTTATAGATGACCCCTGGCATGATGGATGCAGAGTGGGAATCATGTGAAAACTATATCTCCCTGTTATGCTGCACATCCCTCTATGGATATTCATATTTCTCAACAGCTGATGCAGGCATCCCCGTCTATGCTAACTCATAAAAATATTCTTGGCCAGGAAACACAACAGAGGAAAAAAAATGCTCAATCTACCCTGTCCTGGCTACAATATGTTCAGTATGTTGCTGCCCGTCACATCCAACCCCAATGCCTCCCTATGTCTCTTTTGTGCCTTCATTTTGCATCCCCCTTTAGCCGTGGTACCTACTAATGCTACTGTAATTGACCCCTCCTCAAACCTAAGCTCTTCCTTTAATCAACTCTTAAAGAAAGTCTCCTTTGAAGGCCCCCTACCTCTATGCCTTGTGGGGATCATGGGGACATCCCATGACCCCTGTGTGAATAATATCACTGTTATCAGCTTTAGATGTGTCAACCTTTCTCCATTCCTCTAGTGCTATAAGCCAGAGGGACTATAAGCCCCTGCACCAACTGATTAAAGATTTTTGCATTCGTGTTATAATTATTTCTCAGATGTATCTATATGAAGAAGATGAGGTGGTTCTTTTACTCCGCAACTCCACAAGACAAAAAAGAGAAAAGTTCACACTTCTGCTGGTGAAACTGGGACTCACCCTCTCACTGGAAGCAGGAAGGGCATTGGTGCAGATCCACCACTTTGCTGGGAACTAAGACAAGCTGGATTAAGCCATGGCTGCCACCACGGATAGCCTGGATGCCCTCCAAAGACAAACCATTGCTGGAATGGTACTACAAAACAGAAGGGTTCTGGACCTTATGACAACAGAACAGCAGGGGACTTGTGTCATCCTGGGGGAGGAATGTTCTTTCTATGGAAATGTATTGGGATCGGTGGAACAAAATATGGAAGACCCTTTGCAACCTTCACAGGGATTTGAGGTCCCAATACACATTCATCGACCCTGACCACTTGGTACTCTAAGCCCCTCATTGCCTGGTTTTTGCCTTTGATAGTCTCAATCCCAGCCATCAGAGCCCTGCCCCCTCTTATCCTATGCTGTATACAGTTTTTCAAAAAACCAAGTTACTAATATAGCCAAAGTCATTGTTAAGCAAGTTCTGGTACAATATTAAGCTATTCCCACGCTGACACATGACATCATGTCATATGACAATGATGCAGAACCAATATCAAAAGCACAAAGCGGGAGATGCGGGTTCCCACGCCAGATGAGGGACAGTAGAATGCTGTCCTTACCTGGAACAAAGTCTCAGATAGAACAGCAGGAGTGGGGTCACTCCCTACCCAAGTCAGGTTTGGGCCTGTTCAACCCCATAGAGACAAAGTCTACGTCATGATAGAGCAGGCAGGCTTCTGTTTCCCCGCCAGAAACCTAGCTTCTCAGAGATCATGTGGCAGGCACATGATCTAACCGATATGCTTGGAAAGTCCCTGTTTCCTCCTGAGGGATTTGAATGGTGTGTTACTAAGGTTTGCCTGTTTTTAATCAGCTCCTCATAAGCAAACTAGGTGCATTTTCTCCCTTGTACCTTTTTTCCCTCCCCTCCCCCCCCACTTGAGCTATATAAGCTAGCCTTGTCATTTCAATAAACGAGCTGTCCTCCAACACATTCTCCTGGGGTTGGACAGCTGCCAGCATGCAATGGCTGACTGGGGGAGCAGGGGACCTGCAAGTTCATGCAGAGTGCCAAACCACACATGAGAGTGAGGTGGACTAGAGGAACTTTCAGTAGTGGAAAAAAGTGTGTAAGCCTACAGAAATGAATCCAGCTCAGGCAAGGAGTCCAAAGGAGGGGGTCTGAAGAACATGGCTGGTAATAAAAAAAAAAATCCAGTGGGTGTAGCACATGACAGAAAGGAAGAGTGTGCCTTGCACAAACTCATTCAGCCTTCAAGGCTAACATGAGGCCAGTGCCCTTCCCACCAATGACACCGACGCAGGGACACCAAGGAGCCACACAAACACTCACAAACACACTCCTGCTCCATCACCCTGAGCCCTACTGCATGGTCACTCTTTATAAACCCACAGTCTCTTCATTCCAGTAAAGTTTCCCACCTGCCTCTTTAAAACCAAGAACTCTTCAAAGTGCTGAAGATAAGCCAACATCAGACTCCAGCCTGGAGGACCGCGGTAGCATCCATGGTCGAGTTTTGCAGTGAAGGAAGCTGCCGCCTATGCCCAGTAGTCACTACCACCCTGACACTGTGGGAAAGAGTCTCTTTATAGCACCTGAGAGTGGGCTGCCTGAATGCCCACCTCCTCTTCAGCTTTGGAGATGCTGTACCACAGGGGGGCTACATTGTAGCTGTTTTAATATCTTTCCCACTTGGATCCAGTTACATAGTGCAGTGCTGGCGTGCACTAAACATTTAGTGCCCATTTATTGAATGAAACGAAGGAAGAAATGGATTCTTAATATCTCTTAAAAATCTAATTTCCCCTAAACCCAATTAACTTCAAAGCCTCAGTCAGGTATTTCTACAGTAGTGTGGCAACAATAAAATAATGGTGTTAATAAGTGCAGTCACTATGTACTGGTTCATGCCAGGATGTGTATAAAGAATCTTGTATAGAGCTGTTTGTGCATCATGTGCATGTGTGTGTGTGTGCCCATGCCCCCTCCTCTCTCTCTCTCTCTCTCTCTCTCTCTCTCTCTCTCTCTGTGTGTGTGTGTGTGTGTGTGTGTGTGTGTGTGTGTGTGAATTCTAGGTCTGCCTAGCAAGCAGCCTTTGCCTCCAAGGAGGCTCTTAAATATCAGAAATGGAGTGTTCCCCTTTCTCCACAACAGATGCTGGCGTGGATGTGGAGAAAGGGGAACACTCCTCCATTGTTGGTGGGAATGCAAGCTGGTTCAACCACTCTGGAAATCAGTCTGGCGGTTCCTCAGAAAATTGGGCATAGTATTACCAGAAGATCCTGCAATACCTCTACTGGGCATATATCCAGAAGATATTCCATCTGGTAACAAGGACACATGTTCNCCCAAGGAGCTAAAGGGGTCTTCAACCCTATAGGTGGAAGAATAACCATGAACTAACTAGTACCCCCTGGGCTCGTGTCTCTAGCTGCATATATAGAAGAGGATGGCCTAGTTGGCCATCAGTGGGAAGAGAGGCCCCTTGGTTATGCAGACTTTATATGCCCCAATACAGGGGAACGCTGGGGCCAGGGGGTGGGAGCAGGTGGGTAGGGTAGCAGGGCCGGGAGGGGGGAGGATATAGGGAACTTTCTGGATAACACTTGAAATGTAAATGAAGGACATATCTAATAAAAGTTGAAAAAAAAATCAGAAATGGGGAATTTGATTTTACAAGAGTGACCATTAGGTGGCGATGTGATACTGGTATTAACCCTGCTTTTTGCTGCTAGGTCTTAAGAGACTTGTAAACTATTCGGAGGTGCTGGTGGGATGATCCAAAGCATTTTGGTAGCCAAGATGGCCAAGATGGGGGTCCATGCATCAAGCCTTGTAGCTGTGGTTGAGGGATTTTCCAGGGGTCTGTGGGGATTCTTTGGGGAGGACTCTGGATAGATCAGGGAGCAATTTCTCCTTCCTTTTAACTCAGTTACTCTCTTCATCTTAATTCATCTCCGAGAGTCATTATTAATCTCAGTTCTCACCAACACCTCCTCTGTCTTCACACCTTCAATTTTAGACTGGACTGGAACAGGGCAGCACAGAGGCCATTAGTTTCAGTTCTCACATTTATGAAGGGCATGCTTAGGCATTTAATGTTATATATCCAAGTAAGGCTGCACGCAGGGTTATTTTGCCCCCCTCCCAGTGTTAAAAGGCTCAATCTGTTGCATGAGGAATACTTAACTTCTTACATGAGAAATATTTAACTTATCCCACATTTTGTCCTCACCTTTAATGAATCTGCATTTGACAAAGTAACCTTTTTAAAAATTAGATGTATTTATTTTATGAATATTTTGTCTACATGTATGTATGTATACACCATGTGTTTTCTTGGTACCCATGAAGGTCAGAATAATGGTTTAGGTTCTCTGGAACCAAAGTTACAGATGTGTGTGACCTACCATGTGGGTGCTGGGAATCAAATCTGGGTCTTCTGAAGGAGCAGGAAGTGCTATTAACCACTGAGCCATCTCTCCAGGCCTTGTATCTTCAGTTTTAATTTATCAGGAATTTCAAATACTGGAAGCATTTAAGACTTCCCTCTCAGGTGTTGAAAAGTGGTCTTGTATTGGTCACTCAAAATGTTTGGAGTCTAATTAAGGGAATTAGCACACAACATTCTATTCTGTGCTTACTCGGGCCATTTTCGGTGTTCCATGATACCTTTAAAATTTCATATCATTTATCTACTACTACTACTACTACTACTACCACTACTACCACTACTACTACTGTAATATTGCATAAAAATAGCCATAAAACCTGAATAGTTTCCTAATGAGTACATTTTCCTTTTGTATCTGGAGCCAAATGGCACTTAGTCCTGAGTTCTGCTAACTTCTCTGGCTACCTGGCTGATGGCCAATCTGGATTAGCCTTTTGCTGAGGTGCCTGGCTAGGGCCCTCCCTTCTGCATGAGCAGGGTAGTCCAAACTGGCCTGATGGTGGTGGGAGATGTGCACATGCCTAACACTACATGCAATTCCACCCCACAAACTTCATCTTCCCTTGTTCTCACCACCATCTTACTGACCCAAGTCAGCTCCATGAGTCAGTTCAAAGCCAAGCAGGACCTACAACAGTAGACAGGTATAGCCGCCCAGTCACTGGCCAAGGGCATGATACAGGCAAGAGCCAAGTATAGGTCCCACTGCCACCTGACATGTAGTGTTTGCAAAGAGGATAAGAACCTCCCAGAAAGATGCATTAAGGCTGTTTCCAGGACCTGTATCCATGAACATCAGGGTCGTTTGGTACAGACATGTTCTTGAGTTTAAGAGCTTAATTTGTTATCCATGTACTTTCAAAGAATACCTAGAACATAGAAACTTTGGGCATGACTGGGTACTCATGTTGAGTGAGCACATCGCTCCCATCCTCAGGTTCTCTGCTAGGTTCTAGGGAGGATAATGGAACCAAATAAGGCTTTTATTTCAAAGCACATTTCAGTATGTGTGTTTCCTGAAAGTCATTGCTCAGAGATTGGGATCAGGAGGTGGCAAGATATTCTGCAGTCTCAGCCCAAATAAAGTTTGTATCATTAGGATGTCTTGGAGGCTGAAAGTCAAGAAGAGACAAACACTAGAGGAGACATAATAAATGCAGGAACTCAACTTCTGTAGCTCCCAGTATAGGTTATCCTGTAGAAACCCTATGACGCACAGATAAACAAACATACCAGCTTTTAAAAAATGCAAGGAGAGACCTCTTCGTTATTGGTGTCACCAACTGAATAATGAATTTTACTTTAGCAGTTCATTTCAGAATCTCTCTCTGAAAAGGAAAATTGCCTCTGTCCTGGAGAAAACCTTGATAAGACGCTCAGGGTCGAAGGTGAGACCCTGAAGGCATGGGTGTCCACGGAAATAAATTGTTGCTTCTCTTCTCGAAAAGAAGGAAGAGGAAAAAGAGACAGAGGGGAGTAGAATAAGGGAGAAATAAGACCCGAGGAGCTGACATGAGACTTTTGGAAGAGGGAAAATCGAGACAACTTTGTGAGAAAATGTGCAAGGAGTTCCGGGCCTCAGAAGAAGTGGTCTCGTGTGCGGTTTCCAGAAGACTGTTGCAGGTGCTGTGTGGGATGCTCCCGCACGATGCCGAAGCTCACAAGAGCATCTGTACTTCCTCTGCTTTCACCTGCTCTTGCCATCCTTCAGGGGAAATGAGAAAAAGGATGGATCCCTTTTCTCCTCAGGATAAATGTGGTATAAATGGGTGTAGGAGAGTTAGATAGAAGCAGGAGCCCAGGGACCAAGACTTTTAGGACTGAGGAGCAGAGGTCTTAGCAAACAGGAAAAGGCTTGGGATGTTCACAGACTGTAGAGTGGGGTATGGTCGGGGTCTGCATGTGACACCTACTTGATGACATTCTCAAGCTGGGGAATGCTCAGCTAGTTTCTTACATCCTGTCTCTGTCTTCTGACCTCTATGTGAGGATAGCAGTAGCGTCTTCTTCATGGAGTCTTGGGAGGGTAGCACATTGGATAACGGGCATGGAGCATAAGGCAAAGGCCTGGCATGTGCTCTCATGGATGGGATGCCAGGTCTCTCTGTTTTTGTCACCACTGTCCTTATTATTGCTCTTTTGTTGTTATTCATGGATGGCCCCTAAGCAGCTTTGGCTTCTTTGTTGAGAATTAACTCAGGCCTGGGAATCAGAGAGCCAGGATATAGTCTCGGCTGCCACGTGACCTTGAGAAAGTCACTTTGCCCTTCAAGACATCAGGCTTCACTTTCCTTACCATTGTAAGGAAATGGCTGTTCCCCCCTATCTCTACTTGCAGCAGACTCCCAGTCTCATGAAGTCTGTTTATTTTGATATTACAGGAAGCAGCCCTGGTTTACGATCCACAGTCCACTCGGAAATCCGTTTTCCTCACTCAGCATAAATGCTGAAGTGAGCCTAACTCCATGTGTTTGTTGCCCCTTGGGAAGTTATTTTCCCCTTTTTACTTAATTACCTGATACCCAGACATTGCTCTGCAAAATTCCCCTCCAATACATTTTGTAAAGTCATCTAGACTCCCTCACTCGGTGCTTTGATTAAAATGCGCAGTCTTCTCTGGATCCATGTTAAATAATTGCACCTCTAGTGAGAAAGTCAACAGTACAGGAAAGAGTTCAGGGAGGAAGATAAATAATAGGATGCAAAGCCAGCAGGGAGTTCACACTCCAGCGCCCAGGCAGAGTTGTGACCTCTTCCAGATGAGGCTGGCTTTAGGCTACTTTCTTTCCAAAAATCTGAAGCATAATCCCAGGCAGAGCAAAATTCTCACTGTCTATCTGTCACAAAACGTCTCTGCTTGACTTGGTCTGTATCCTGGGGAAGGAAGGACAGGGCAAGGTTTGGTTGCTTGGTTGCTTTCTGGGAAGCAACTTCTCCCCCACCAGGGCCAAACTTCATTCCTCTCCCCTCCCCCAAAATTCCCTTGATAGTGTTCCACTCCAACAATGGACCCAGGACACAGATCTGTGCTACTCCTGACAGAATGGCAACTTTGAATCAGGTCCCACCTTTCTCACTGTTTGATGACACTGACCTTAGTGATTTTTTTTGACCTTTTCTTGACCTCCATTGTCCTCCCTGCTTCTACAAAATGAGCTTGACACTGTAGTCAGCCTTCTGCCAAACACACCATGTCCTGAGCTTGCACTGTGACCCTGGACCGGTGCTACAACTACTCTGAGACCTATTTTTTTTTTTTTTTTCATCCAGAAGAATGGTTCAGAATTGCTGTAAAAAGCAAGGCATTTGAGACAGTATGTCCAATGTCCAACATACAATGTCAGATAGAGATTGTGGTTTTAGGGGGAGCAATTAATATGAAGTTCTGAAATGATCAAGAGCTGAGGTTCCAATTAGGTTTTCATCTTGGGCCCATCAGATTTTTAGCTGTGACATCGGCTAAGTCATTTATCTTCTGTGTCTCTGATTTCTGATCTGTAAATAGAGATAATGAATATCTACCTTGTAAAGTGTTAAGATGGTGAGATTAAATCTCTCCAACACACACATCAACCTTTCTGGCGAAGAGTGAGAGCTCTTTGAGTGCCTATGCCTCGGGGCAGTGATAATGATCTCGACCTTAATGAGCTGCTTCTGAGTTCTAGAAAGCAAAGCTCAATTGAAAATGGCATCCTAATGATTGTGGTCCAAGATTCCTAGTGTGCTGGTTAATCTTTAGTGTTGATTTGACTGGATCTAAAATCACCCAGGAAACAATGCTATTAACCACTGTGCCTGTGAGGTCGTTTCCAGTGAGATTTAACTGAGGTGAGAAGACTCACTCAGAATGTGGGAGGTGTCAGTCCACTAAGCTCAGGTTCTGGGGTGAATGCAACAGGGAAAACAAGACAAACATTCATATATTTGTTTCCTGACTGTGGGCACAATGGGGCCAGCTACCTCACTCCTTGGCTGCCCATGCACCTCTGGCATGATGGACTGTGTACTCTCAGACTGTGAGCCATGCGAACCCTCCACTTCTTACCCTTCCACAAGTTGCAATAGGGAAAGTAACTAGTACACCTAATGTTTCAGCTTTGAGGTATCAGGATTCAAAATCCAGTAATTAAACTTACAGATTCTTCATGAATTTTCATTCTTATTTCACGAGGCATGACCAGAACCTTGAAGAGCCAGAGTGGGGGGAAAAAGACCATTTGATAGCCCTTTAACTTAACACCCATCTATTATCCCAACTTCTGTTTAACTTTCTGTCCATCATCCATCCATCCATCCATCCATCCATCCATCCATCCATCCATCCATCCACTCACCCATATCAAGTGGTTAGAAAATCTTCATCAGGTCTTAGAAGGGTACTGCTTTGTACTGAGCACAAGGCATGTGTTCTTACGGATGGGATGATAGCTCTCACTGTTTTCATCATCACTGTCTTTATTACTTCTCTTCTGCTGTTATTCATGGTTGGCCCCTAAGTAGCTTTGGCTCCATTGTTGAGAATTAATCAGGCCAGAGAATCAGAGAGCCAGGGTATAGTCTCAGCTGCCACATGACCTTATAAGATGCATATCATATAAAGCCCACAGAAGAGCTGTTTTAGTAGAAATAAGCAAGGATGAACAAAAGAGTAGAGTTTAAGAGAAAATTGGACATGAGAAAACTCTTGTAATAAAAGAACGGAGAAATCAGATGGGATGAGAAGGGAGTGAAAGATCGTAATTGATGAAAGGGTCAATAAAGGAGATTTGATGATGTAGGACAGTGACTGATTGATTGGTGACTATGGTATTGATAAAGACACCAGGACTCTAGATTCTCTAGGGAAGGAAATGGCCTTGGAGAGGAGATTTTTCAGCTCATCCATGGGTTGGGTGAGGAGGCACAGCCCTGAGGTGGGGAGATGGGTTGGTACAAGCCTGGGAAATCATCATCTAATCGCACCCATTTTCTTCTCAGAGAAAGAACAGAAGGGAAGTCACTACAATACTTTAATCTCTCAATTGGTTTCATACTAAATTACATCAGGCCAAAAAATAGAGATGAATGTCGAGGAAATATATTAAGGCTGGAAGATGACATTTAGACTTCCTTGAGGTAGGTCATTATGGATTTGAAGTAAACTTGCATATTTCTCTCCCAAGAAGGTCATTGCTCGGATGAAAGTTCAGAATAGGGAGATTTAGTAAGGGTTGGTCTGCCACAGGCCCTCTGGGTCCCCTGCCTGCGTGGGTCGAGTTCTCTTGAGGAAGTGGGCAAAGATTCGGCACACAAGGGAGTGTGTAATATCTGAGTGTATGTGTCAAATTGAGCATCAGACTTTTATACAGAAGAAAATAGTGAGTTAGGTAACACATCTTCAGGGTACAATGAGATCACCGGATGCTTAATGACTCTTACACAAGGCAGAGGAATGCAGTCACAGAAAGGACCGACAGGAACTGGGTAATAAAACAACTGAGACAAAATCAGCTCTATCTAAGGTCAGTTATGGTTTTAGGAGCCAGGTGTGAGGTCTTAGCAGTCCCAGGGCAAGGGCATTCACACCCAAGTCATGATTCTAATTAAGGAATTCCGTTCTAGCTAACCTTCTCATGAATAATGCAATACTCTAAAACCACAGCTCAATCTATTTCCTAAACCATTGTAAATTCCTGTACATGGGAGTGACTCAAGTATCTCAGTCTGGTTCCTTCTCAGGCCACAAACCTCCTTATTCTTAGTTAGTGGTGAATTCCTCTGTAGGGCAGTGACTCAGCTGTTCATGCTCAAGGTTGGATCAAGGACTGCCTAGGATCTAACTTGGCTATCTGTTAAAATATGAATCCTTAGAAGCACTTATAATGAAACAATATTAGGGGAAAGCACACAGATTTGTTTACTAACTAAACCAAGGACATTGGAGCATTCTTTATACAGGATGCCACAATTCCAGGAGACTAAGTTTCTGTGAACTTCTTGCCTCGGGACCGTGCCCAGACTTGTCAGGCAGGTTGCTACTGGAGTGGATGTAGCATTGGCCCCATCCTCCTGGGGTGGGACTTAGGGCAAGAGGAAGAAAACAACCAGAATAGATACTGGGGAGTGACAGCAGTAAGACACACCCAGAGGTAAGTGAGTAGGAAGTGGAGTAAGTCTGTGCAGCTGGTGAGAATCAGTGAGATGGTGGTATCACAATGGACTTGGGTTATGGGAGGAGCATCCGTTTTACAACTGGCAAGTTAAAGATGAAAGGAAATGGTTGTAACATAGCAATGAAAATGCTCTTCTTTGGGGTGATAGGATGATGAGGTGAAATAGTTTGCATGGGAAAGTCTAAGTATGGCTTTGGGATGGAGGGAAAAATACTGAATGAGAGATGGTGCTGGAAGCAAGGGTTTGGGGGTTTTCATGGACTGCTTCTATGGAAAGTGAAGTCATCAAAAGCTGTAACTGAGGCAGCACTGCAGAGGGTGGCAGCGATCTGGGTGCTGGGAATAATCTGGCGTCCACGGCAGCTACAATATGACGGAGGTGGTGATTCAGTCTGACAGCACGACCATCAAAGCAAGGTCTCTATGGGTATGGGTGTGATGAGAGCCAAGTGGAAGAGAGGTGTTGGGAAGAACTAGCCGGGTCCCACCTCAGAGGATTGCAGGGACTTGTGTTCTGGGGAGCTTTGTGATGGTTTTTAGGGGCTGATTCTGAACACAAGGAGACTCAGTATCCTCTTCCTCTTTCTTCATTGCTGATGCTCTGTGGAGGTATCTTCTCTATGACCTCAGACTCTCTTGATTACAGTATACTACAGTGGTTACACACATGGGAGCCCAGCTGTCTTGACTCAAGTCCCAATGTCTCTAATCTACTTCTTATTGGCTTTGTGACCTGGAGCTAATTGAGTAATTCTCTGTGCTTTTGTTTCCTAATCAGTATACAAGGCTGGTGGTGTAGCTCCAGTGGTATAGCAAGCCTGAAACCTGGGGTTCAATCCCTAGCACCTAAGTAAATAAATAAACAAATATTTAAATATGGGATGATAATATGCTCAGCTATACAGTGGGAAATAAGAGGCATTAATGAGTGTGCTGTGCTTGGAATGGGCCTAGAATATCAATATGCTTAAATGTGTTTGTTTAGCTTAAAATTATCATGTTGTTTTTGATGTGGTTCCTACTGTGTTAAGACAGAAGAAGATAGCTCAAAATGCAGCTAAAGATGCTGGTAGTGACCCTGGCCTTCTCGAGGCTTTAGTGGGAAGGTTTGGGAAGTTAAAGCAAGTCAGCCTAGGGTGCATAGAAATCTGCGGAAGGAGAAGAGACTGGGGGTGACTTTAGGAAGTCTCGCTGCTGGGAGGGAATGGCTGGGGGAAGGGCTCTCTTGCATGCTGCTCACATGACCCAGGGCTGAGTCAAAAGTTGTCATACTGTGTGTGCTCCCAGAGTGGTGTCTTCTGTTGCTTGAGCAGTTGCTACAGCTGCAGCCGTAGCCAAAGAGGCTAAAAATCCCAGCCCAGCAGCATGCGTTGAGCTGTGCAACTTTCTTAGAGGACAGCCAGCTCCTCCCTCGTTTGGCTCAAGTCTCAAAATGTCATCCTGGGGCTCTCCTGCTGTCCCCGTTAGCACTGTGGCTGCTGATCCTCATCTGCTCAGGGCTGCCTGCTCTTAGGTGTCAGGCTGTGTTGTTCAGCTGTCTGGTAAGCTCATGTCCTATGTGAGTCACAGACAGTAAAATGCTACTCCAGAGGCATATAATGCTCATTTTACATGGTATTTTCCAAGTTGAGGGAAACAAACGAAAATTTCTAGGCTAATGAATGCCTACTCCTTATTCAAAAAATAACCCCCCAAAACAACCAACCAACCAACCAAACACCCCCAAAATGGTGAGAGGAGTCAGCCATGTTGATGGTGGGTTGCTATGTGGCCACCATCGACTAGGATTAAGTCATGGTGCTTCTTGAGAACACATCATGGACCTTCCAGTATGCTCTTTGGGACCATATCTTTTATATTATGGACTGGATTCTTGTGGCCATTGAAATTTGTACTTGGCCCACTCAGCTGAAGTGAGGGAACAGTTGAAGGCCTGAGCCGGGTAGAAAGCATCCTGAATGATTAATGACCTACATGGGAGCTTGCTGCGCAGGCCCCTGAGCACATCTAAACCTTTTCAGGCTGTTTGTGAGAATCAACAACTTACATAATCTCAAAGACAGAGGAAAACAAAACAGAAAAGATGAGAAAAGAAGAAAAAAACAAGGACCTAATTGACACATTCTGTTCTCCTTGGAAAAACTTAAAGCAAGGGAGTGAGAGCCCCTTGCTCCCATCGGTACTTTGTGTTTGAGAATACTGTGATTATTAGAGTAGAAAGCACACCGTTCTTCGCCAGGGTCAGCGAGAGTTTCACAGCTCCTTTAATCTTTCATGCTGTAGAAACACCAATTATCACCTGCTGGACTCTTAATGGTGTGTGTGTGTGTGTGTGTGTGTACATACAAGCAGTGAAATGTGACTTTTTTTTTTTTTTTTTTTTTTTGCCACTGGAGTGTAAAAAGCTGAGCAGCCACATAACTGAGAATATATTTCTTCCCCAAATCAACTCAGCCTCTGGACATCTGTGACCTTGGGTGAGTTATTTAACTAATCTGTGCCTTGGTGTTTATCTCTATAAATCTGAGAGTAACAGTTTTCTTTCAGATTCTGTGAAGATTCAATCAGACCCGGAATGGGAAAGGGCCTGGTGCAGACCTCTGATTGGGAGGATGAGTCTTTCTGTTTAAGATGTTCACAGCAGAAGACCTTTAACAGAAGGAGACCTCAGGAGGTTCCCACAAGAGCTTAGGCTCCAGAATGGACTTTCAGTTCCTGGGAAGCCATCTGGGACCAGCACCACTAGATCCTCTGGAGAGGACGGCTGCTTATATGCTGATGTTAGTTCACTGCTCTGGGAGATTCCTCTTCCTCCCAGGGTCAGGCTTTTAAAATTGTGGCTCAAAGTAATAATTTCCCATGTGGAACAAACAAAGGAAAAGTCTTTGGCCACAATTCTCTGTCTATTTGGTCCATTTTCCTTAGGGAGGAGAGCCAAAATCAGTCTGAATTTTCTAAAATAGTTCGCAACAAAGCTTTCCTTCTCTCTAACAATTCCTCATTGGACATTCTCCACTTGCTGGGCACTGCAAGGAATTCCGTGTTACAATGGTGGTCAAGACATATCCCTGGCCTCAGGTAGCTGACAGTGCAGCAGAGGAGATGACAGCAATGTCAGATGACAGAATTGCAGAGTGCTGGATGCTCAGACAAGCAGGGAAACTCAGGATCACTTGGAAGCTCCAGGCAAAGACGATGAAACCATTTGGGGGAAGGTGTGGGAATATTTCTCTCATCCATAGGTTGAAAACGTAATCTTCTGGGCTCCAAGAGGTAGAGCCTTTAGGAAAGATTAGGCCAAGAGAGTAGAGTCCCCACCACCAATGGGATGAGTGTCTAGACATAGTAGAGTAAAAAAGGGACTCCTCCTATGTGAAGACCATGAGGCAGCATGTCTGTAAGAAGAGGACCCTTGCCAGACTCTAACTTTGTTGGCACCTTGACCTTAGAGGTTCCAGTATCTAGAACACTGAACTAAATATGACAAAATAGAAGGTAGTGTTAATCAGGCCAATGAAGATGGGGAAGACAATTCAGGGCTGAGGTGTGACTCAGGTATTGTTAGGGTCCAGGAGTTGTCCCATAAACCACACAAACCCCAATCTCAGTTAGACAGGGATCGTTTATTGAATGCACACCCTAAGACTGATCAATTAGGGTTGTCGATCAGACTCAGGAACTGAAAGCTATGACCCCAAATATTTCTCAGGACCATCTTATAAAGGCAAACCCCACAAAACTCATAATGAGCTCACATACAGGTGTAGGAAGTGCTGCCTGGTGGTCAGCCTTGACTCAAGCTACGTTAGACATAACAATTCACATTGACCTTTAATTTGATGGGTCCTAAGTAAAGCTTATGGTTGTATGACTTCTTAAGAGTCTTACATATAGTCATTCATAGCATACAGAGCATAACAGGGTAATGTGGTCAGCAAGACCCTGTTGTGTGAGTTATTTTTCTGTGTCAGTGACTGGCAGGCATATTACAACAACAATATGAAATTGGTGGCAGGCATGGAACAAAATGGCTATGCTAGAGGGACAGGCCTCAGCAGGTATAGAGCATTTCCAAGACTCTTTCTCTCTCTCTCTCTCTCTCTCTCTCTCTCTCTCTCTCTCTCTCTCTCTCTCTCTCTCTCACACACACACACACCCTAGGGCAAGAGAATACAGCACTGAAGAGTCTTATGGATACACACCAGGACAATGGTGACATTGTATAGCCTCAGGGGCTGTCCAGGGAAGATAACCTCATCCTCAAGAGCTTTGTCACTCTTCCTAGAACCTGAGTTGTTCCTACACCCCAACATGTTATATCCCACTGTTTGTCTAAGACAGCTTCATGCACAGAGAAGCTGTACATTTATCTTCCTTTTCCTAAGTATTTGGTCTTTGTATATGCTCTCTAGCCAGGACTGATTGTGTTCTTGATAAAGGTGTCCTAAATATATGCATGTATGCCCTAAGGAATGGCCCAAGAAATAGTTCCATTCAAGTGTGTGTTGCTTGCTGAACCAATGCATTGTTGAGGTTCCTTCCAGGAGCAAAGATGACTCAAAATCAGCTATATCACTACAATTCCCAATGGAGCATGGAGGGCGACTCATGCAAGCTGCATCCTCAGAACTCCCTGCCAAAGTTGTAGGCAGCTACACAAAACAGAGTCTCTTCTTATTCAAGATGTTGTTTTGTGCTTATATAAGCACAGGGCAGGGCTGTGTGAATCCTGTGGTTTCTGAAGCTTGTACGTCCCATTAACTTCCTGAGTCTTATTCTCCCCCTTCCTCTCTCCAGGAGGGAGTGTTTCAATTTGGAGGAAATAGCTATACAACAATGGCTACATTATTGGAGGGGGACTCTCCTTTGCTCCTGTTCAATAGTCAGAATAATGCTTTCCTAATTTTGATCTGGAAAAACTGGTGTGGATACATGCAACATGAAGTAACATGAAAGGTCTGCTGCCACCACAGACCCTTCCTCATCCCTGTGTGTTCAGGAATTAAAAAGATGGCAGCATTGTGCCGTAGGCCTCAGACTCCAGCTTGTAAAACAAAAGGCAACTCTCAACATGTTCCATAACAGTGGCCTGTGCATCCTGATTTATGCTACTGATAGTGGAAACTCCAGCTTAGCTATTTCAGGGTAAACTCAATGCAAGCATCTCTCAGCCAATTAAGTCCTCCCTTTTCCTTGTCTCTTCTTGATTGTATCTCCAGTGGGAGATGAAGGGGCAGGACAATTTCTGTGGATCCCTCGAACTCCATGGTCCAAGATCTTCAACTTCCTAAGACCTGATTAGCTCTCAAGCTCTGTTTCTTTCTACTCTTGGATCCAGAGCTGTTCCAGCACCATGAGCTTGACCTCAGAAAGGTAGGGCACTACTGTGTCCTGCATGACTTGGTCCTGGAAACCTGACTGGGCCAAGATGGGAATGAAGAATCAACAGATAGACATACTGAAAAGCTGGGATAGGTTGGGTTGTACTCAGACAGAGGGAGGGCACCTACTAGGAAGCATGGAAACTCACCAGTCTGCTATACACAGCGCAAGAAGCTGGGTTAGCTAGTCTGGGTGTGAAGTGTTTGTTGGGGTGTAGTCTCAGGTGTCAGTCATCAGGGAGGAAGAAGCTGCAGCTGCTGGTCTTTGCACACACTGTCAACATCCACATAACAGGCCAGAGGAAGGCTTTGCCAATTTCCTGAACTCATCATTTGACATTTCCATGGGTCTGAGACACTGGAGTCTTTGATGTGGCTGTACTAATGCCAGCACTACACATTCTCTCAAGACAATGGTATACTTCCCACAAGATTCAGAGGCCCTCTGGGGGACTATGCATAGTTTCCTTCATTTTCTGCCTTTGAGATTTAGTAAAAATGGATCTAACTTATCATGGATTCTTTCTGTTAACTTGTTTTTGTTGGCGACAAATCTTATGAACCGTGCCGTGGGATTCCACTTGCCCTTCCACCCTAGGTCTTGTCTCTGTATGGATGCAAGGGCTCTTTTCAAAACAGGCAGGAACACCGAACACGGATCTCTTCCTTTACTCTCTAACAACTTTCTCCATGGGCAGCTGGTATAATATCTCATTGAAGGCTGGAGGACTAGACTAACCGGGCAATGCTCTCTCAGATTTCCTCTGCCATAGGCAGTTCCTCCAATGCCTCAGTTGCCCACATAGACAGAGTTGTCCACTGTGCAACATAAAGCAGGAGGCAGTGATAGAAACCTTTGTAGACTTTGGGCTAAACTGAGCACTGTCCATGATCTTGAAGACTGGGCACAAAGGGACCATTTATTTTCTTCCCCACTTAACAGCTGAGCTGCACGTCAGGATGTGAGTGAGCGTCGGATCCGCTCTGTGAAAAAGCCGTTCTAGTCTCTGTGACTCTCTGTCTATCTCGAGTTTATGTCGTTTTAAGCCCATATAACTAGGAAAACAAAGCACACATTGAAGGAGTTACAGAGATCAAGTGTGGAGCTGAAATAAAAGGATGGACCATCCAGTGACTGCTGCAGCCGGGGATCCATCCCATAATCAGCCACCAAAAACAGATACTATTGCATATGCCAGCAAGATATTACTGAAAGGGCCCTGATATAGCTGTCTCGTGTGAGGCTATGCCAGTGCCTGGCAAACACAGAAGTGGATGCTCACAGTCAGCTGTTAGATGGAACACAGGGTTCCCAAGGGAGGAGCTAGAGAAAGTACCCAAGGAGCTGAAGGGGTCTCCAACTCTACAGGTAGAAGAACAATATGAACTACTCTCAGAGCTCATGTCTCTAGCTGCATATGTAGCAGAAGATGGCCTAGTTGGCCATCATTGGGAAGAGAGGCCCCTTGGTCATGCAAACTTTATATGCCCCAGTACAGGGGAACGCCAGGGCCAAGATGTGGGAGTGGGAGGGTAGGGGAGCATGGTGGGGGATGGGGGAGGGTATAGGGGATTTTTGGGATAACATTTGAAATGTAAATGAAGAAAATATCTAATAAAAATTGGAAAAAAACTAGGAAAACGTTGCTCGGTGAGTGCTTCTGTTACCAAAGGATGGTGCTATCAATTCTATCCTAGAAGTCCACTATCCTAGAAGTCCTCTATCAACTTCCTGATTGCTTCCTTGGCTTGGTGCTTATAGGTTTTTCTAGCTATAAGAACTTGTTCTTAGCCCATAAGGTAGAGAAAAAAAAAGTCTCCTTGCCATTACTACATTTTCATGTCTTCTGAACTCTTTCTCTCAAGACTGGAATTAGATTTAGGTCTCTTCTTCCCATTCCCTCTTCTCCTCTGCCAGCCTTCCTTCCCCTCCAGACTCCACCCCTCTCTCCTTGAGCTGAGGCACTGACTGGTCTCCCTGTTCCTAACTTACGCTGTCAGTGTGTCTGACACTTGCACTGGAATTCATACCATTGGTTTTGGGAGGCTGTGACTGCTTAGCTTCCATGACAGTGTGAATTAATTCTTAGAGATAAATCATTATACCTCTAGCTTGCCTCTGTTTCACTGGAGAACCACCACCTTGTACCTAGATGCACTCTCTGACATAATTGGCCCCAGATTTTGCAGGCCGCTGGCTTTTTCTTTCCTCCTCCCTGGGCTGGATTTAATCAGCCATCCCTCAAAGGGCACTCTCATCCCTGCCCTCAGCCTCCTCATTTCTTCACCCTCTTGTCACAGCTGTGCCCCACCGCCGGCCACAGTGGCATGTCAGTCTAATGCCTAATTTCTCCTTCCTTGCCCCGAGACTGCCGGATGAAGCTGGAGAGAAATCACACAACCACACTGAATTGGTTTCATGATCAATTTATGAGCTTCCAGCCTCAGCTGGACTGTCAGCACTGCTCAGCCACCTCTGTCTCATCTCTCGTGGCCTTCCCTTTGGTGGCTGCCCGTGATCTACCTCAGTGCATCCAGCCCACCCTCACTCTTTTCACTCGAGTGCATGCCCAGGTAAAAATCAGCGGTGGATTTTTTCCCTGTGTGCTCTGCTAATTGTGTACTTCTAAATTGGGCTACCTCTTTACCTATCTGTACTTCCTTCATGATTACAGCTCAAGGATTCTTACTCATCACCAACAGGAGCCTGTCCATCAGGTGCCAACTCTGCTTCCTGGTTTGGTCTCTGAGAAAAGTTTAATCCCTCCTCTCTATTGCCTTTCTAGGCTTTTCTCTCATAGATGGCAATGTCCTCACTTACTCCTTCATTCATCATTGCATGTCACTGAGCCCAGCATGGCCCTGGGGACAAACCTGGCTGGTGAGTGGGGAGAGAATGAAGACTGATAATCAGACAGACAGACAGACAGACAGACAGACAGACAGACAGACAGGCTGGCAGACAGACATGTGGAAAGATATATTGGGATCAGGTGGTTTGGGTCTTCTCCTGAAGAAACCACAGTATTCCAGAAGCTCAGTGTTTAGTATACAGAATTGAACAGAGAGGCAGTGTTAGAACTCGTGGCTGAACCAAGGGGAGGAGGTCATTATGTGCAGATAAACAAGGAGGCAGCATTTATAGTATGTAATTGGATCAATGAGTCAGGTTTAGCTAATCTTGGTAGGAACAGCCTCTTTCTGTAGGCAAGCACTCTTTAGGCTGTAAATATCCAAAGAGAAATCTGCTGTGGATACTTTTACATATACTGTCATCATTTGAAATCACCCCCCAAGGAAGGTATGGCCACCCCTTTGAGCCTGAGGCTATGGGGTCCTTGACATATCCTTGCCTATGTCAGCAACACATTCATGAAGGACTTTCTCACTCAGAGCTGCTTCTGATCCCTGCAGCACCTGGCTGCTGTGTGTTGCCTCCTTGCCGTCCTCACGCATTGCATTTACAGATGGGAGGTTTGTGACTGTCTCACCCAGAGCTACTCTAGGTGGGCATTCCCCCTTCCCTCCAATAGCTAAAGTGATTGTTAGCACTTTTTAGCAAGAAAACAACAATAACAACAACAACAACAACACACATATACATATTTTACATACACAATGCCATGGCACATTTAAGAGACTACAGTCTAGTATAAACTCAACTTTTATTTGAACTGGAAAGGAAACATCATGGGTTCATTTTATGGAGGTATTCATTTCACCAGAGCAGTTAGGGTCCAAACCTGTAGCATCTCCCAGACATCTATATATCACTTTCCTTTTCTTTCTGCTTTGGCTCCTCTTCAAGATCTCTCTCCCTCTCTTTATCCCTGCCCAGTTAGTTCATACCCTCTCTTATCCGGTGGTCTTTGACTTCCACTGCCAGTGAAATCACAGATAGAGACTTTGAAAGTCTCCAGAACAAGGGAACAAGACTCTGTGGGGTTGAGATTCACGCACTGGTATCTCCCAAGCTTCCCAAGGCACAGTCATATCTGGTAGTCCTGCTTTATCCCTTCACCTCTACTGCCCATCTCAGCTTGTGACATCCCAACATCCCCTTGCTAATTCTCCACTGTCACTGAAATTGCTGTCATGAATATGTCTTCATTCCCCGGCTCTGCCACTACCCTCAGGTCTATGGCTATTAGACATTTATGGACAATGATTCTATTTTCTCTTTGTGCTTCCATGGCACTGCGCCCCACCCACTATACTTACTTTTCCCTTCCATTTCCCTGTTCACTTTCTGCTCCTCCACTGGAATTTTCATGTCTCTGCACCCGTTGTGCTCTTCTGCAGTACAATCTATTGTCATCTCTTTCTTCTCTCGCCATTTTCTGTTCCCTTTAATCAATGTGCACCATATGCTTATTCCCACCAAGTTGACATCATTGACATATTTCCCTCCCTTGCTCTTTCATCTAACTGGCTAGTCATGCTTGCCAATCATACTTATTCACATTTGTTAGAAAGCCCCGGCTAGGTCTGTTTACAACAAAACAAAGGCTAATGCTCTCCTGTGTGAGAAGACCCGTCACCCTCACAGTCTACTTTTGATTTTGAGGCAGTATCTTATATAGTACAATATAATACTGAGCGTTGGCCTCAAACTCTCATGTAGCTAAATATCTTAATTAAGTTTTCTATTGCTGTGCTAAAATGCCAAGATGAATAGCAACTTGGGGAGGAAAGGGTTTCTTTCATCTTCAAGTTTTATCATAATGGAGTGTACAAAGGACATGTCTGCATTCTAGCCAGAGGGATTAAAGCCATGTTGCTGGATTAAAATTTCTCTAAAACACAAATCCCCAAAAATTAGGAACCATAACATACAAGCAAAAGATGAATAAGACAAAAAAAATTGCCCAAATAAAACATTTTGAATAAAAAGTCTACAAAAATACTATTGAATTTGTTTTGTATTGACTATCTTCTGCTGAGGATGGGGCATGTCCTGAAGTGTGATTAATATAGCCAGTGAGACTCTATTGGGGGAAAAAAAAAACTAATTGTTTCCCTTGTCAATTGCAGATAGCTTCTTGGTTAGTACTGGGAGTCTGTATCCATTTCTGCCTCTCATTTCTGGGACCCCATCTGGCTTGAACTTGTGCAAGACCTTTGCATTCAGGCTGCTTCCTTATATATTCCAGGCCCACATGCCCAGGGGTGGCACTATCCTCAGTGAGCTGGGCCCTCCAATGTTAGTAACTAATTAAGAAAATGCCCCCATAGACTTGCCTACAGGCCATTCTGGTAAGCACATTTTTTTCAGCTGAGGTTTCCTCGTCCAAAATGCCTCCAGTTTGTATTAAGTTGACATAAAACTAAAAAAACACCGAGGACAACCTTGAACATCTGGCTCTCCTTTTTCCATCCCTGAAGTGCTAAGGTTATTTCCTGAAGAGCTTTGGGTCATTTTCATCACCCCTTGCTCCTTAGTCCCTCCACACTGAAGCACACTGTTCACAAACAAATTTTAACCATAAACACACCTATATTTGTTCCCTTACTGTCTTTTGCATTATGTTTTCATTGTGCTGAGACAGAGTCTTTCCATGCTGGCCTCAAACTCTTGGTTATCTTGCCTCAGGCTCCCAGCTGCTAGGACTATATATTTTCTTTCTTGAATTACCTTTGTATTTTCTCTTTAACTGTGACCTTCTATACATCTTCAAAGTCAGGTCTTCCTGACACTTATTATTTAATTACATTGTTGTAGAGCTTAATGATACACTCTAATTACCAAAGTAACTTATGGTCATTGATTTGCTTTGTGCATTTCCTGCTTCATGATCAAGTCCTTGAACTTAGAGGTCATGGTAGATTGAATGACATGATGGTTTGTATATGCTCTGCCCAGGGAGTGGCACTTTTAGAAGATGTGACCTGTTGGAGTAGGTGTGTCATTGTGGGTGTGGGCTATAAGTCCCTCATTCTAGCTGCCTTGGAAGTCAGTATTCTACTATCATCCTTCAGCTGAAGTTATAGAACTCTCGGCTTCTCCTGTATCATGTTTGCTTGGATGCTGCCATGTTTCCACCTTGATGATAATATACTGAACCTCTAAACCTGTAAGCCAGCCCCAAATATGTGTTGTCTTTTATAAGACTTGCCTTGGTCATGGTGTCTATTCACTGCAGTTAAACCCTAAGACAAGTAAGAATACCAATATACAGGCTCTTGAATTTGCATAGTTGGACTCCAGTTGGTGGAACTGTTTGGGAAGGATTAAGAGAAATGTTCTTGTTGGAGGAGGTGTGCTACTAAGAGGTTTAGAAAGCCCATGCTATTCCAAGTTAGCTCTTTCTTTCTGCCTTGTGTTTGTAGATCAAGATGTAATCTCTTAGTTACTGCTTCAGTGTCATGCCTGCCTGTCTGCTGTCATGCTTCCCTTTATGATGACCATTGACTCTAACCCCCTGAAACCATGAGTATCCAATAAACTCTTCTATAAGTTGCCTTGGGCACAGTGTCATACCATAGCAATAGAAAAATCATTAAGACGGGGCTATGGCACACACATCATTTTCTTTGTAGTTTTCAAATGACAGTCCTGGGATACTAGCAGGAGGCTGGTGGGTATATATAGAATAGAGCTGGTAGTGATGCCACATATATGGTCCAGATAGGAAAGGGCAGCAGGATCTGAGGATGAAATGAGCTTTATGAAGAGAGAACTACATGGCATCCATGTCAAGTGGAAAAAGCCCTGGAGCTGTTCATAAGCTAGCTCTTGCTCCTGCTGTCAGGATAAAGCAGCATCTGACAGTATGGTCTCTACTATGGCTCTGTGCTGGGATGGAACAGATCAGATTATCTTCTTGCCCTGGGAAACAGAAACAGTAATAGGGTCAATAAGCACTGACTGAAAATTTCACAGGCCCCTAGGGTGGAAGTCACTTAGAAGAGTTTCGTAGAGAGTTATACAGGTTGCATCCTTGGGGACAAGGAGACCTTGTTAAATTAGGGGTGGGAGTTTTTGGGACAGATGGTGGTGTGAGCTCTCAGGGTGTCCTATTCTCCCACACGCTGAACTGGTGATGCCAAATGAGATTCTTGTTTAAGGAGAGTATTAGCAGTGTTTTCTTGAGGACACAGCAAAGCTTCCTTCGTTTGTCCATCAGCTTCCTTTACTAATTTTTGTATCTGAATCCTTTGCCCATATCATCACTATGGTGACTTTCACCCCCATAATGGAGCAGCAGATCCTTGACCCAGGATTTAACGCATCAAGCTTTATTTTATGTATCACATTCTAAAGGCTTCTGAAAGATGGTGAATTGTCATCTTGTTAAGGTGAATGTGAATAGATTACTCGGTGGCGGGAGGGCAGAGGTTAGCAAGTTAAGGGGCACCTGGTAGTCTTCACATTTTATTACCACTTTATTCAATCATTTATAAATGATGTTTTTGAGTACCTACTCTGTGCTGTGCTAAGGTCCATTCTAGAGCTTGAAACACAGTGCCCCGTTTCCATGGTCTCTTGGGAGGCATTGAGAATGCTGAGGCACCTGGCCTTCATATATTGGTGCACAGTGTGTGTGTGTGTGTGTGTGTGTGTGTGTGTGTGTGTGTGTGTGTATGTGTATGTGTAGTGTGTGTATGTGGCCTTTTTCATCCACTGGTTTAATTTCTCAAGACCCCTAACTGCATTAGCCAACAACTCCAAAAGAGGTAATTCAGCCAACATGGAGAGGGCTATTGGTACCAATGATTAAGAACTTTTGGCAATTAAGAGCTTCTGGGAGAGGGAGAGTCAGTTTTCTTTAAGGCTATGGTCTCTGTTAAGTCAACCAGTGGAAGGCTTTCATCCAAGATTATATGGGCAGTACAAATTTGTTTGTTGGGGGGAAAATAAAAGAAACAACCCCAAGTTGAATGGGTTGGGAATGGGGGTTGTGTTTGAGGGAGTTGGGAACGAATATGATCAAATATATTGCATGAACTCTTTTTTGATTTTTGTTTTCTTTTTTTGTTTTTTCAAGACAGTGTTTCTCTATGTAGTCCTGACTGTCCCGGAACTCACTCTGTAGACTAGGCAGGCCTCAAACTCAGAAATCTGCCTGCCTCTGCCTCCTATGAGCTGGTATTAAAGGCATGTGCCTCCACTGCCCGGCTTGTATGAACTTCTTGAGGAACTAATATAAATCCTTCCACAGCAAAAGTGGATGCCAAGAGCATGTGGTAACAATGGGCTTGTGTCATTTTGTGTTTTTAACTCTCATGAAATCTTTAGAATATGTTTCTTCATCAATAAAAGAGTTCAGAAAGGAAGCCGGCTGTGTTGTCAGAAGGAGCAAAGGGGTTGGACTCCGGGTGAAGAGGCTTAAAATACTGCAATGAATGGCTTAGAAAGGTCTAGGGTCTTCTGCTGTTTCCTGGCATGATTGGCTTTGAGCCAGGCTGGGGCAGCTCAACACTACCTAAGATGGTTCTATTTTGAGCTTGCATCTTCAGAACTTGTCTACTTGTGGGACAATGGGCTTGTGCTGGCAGAATTAAGCTATTGAGCAGAGAAACCATAATCTAACCCTAGATTCACCATTAACAATCTCTATGCTGATGGGTAGATGGCTTAGCTTAGCTGGGTTCCAGTTTCATCCTCAAAAGAATGTAGAATTTGTGTGAGATTGGCAATAAACATGAATGCCCTCTATGCCCTCCCTCACATGTCTGGCAGCAGGGACAGATGGCATGGCTACCCCAACCTAATTGGCCATTTTCCAAATCAATGTCTTTTACAAATGTATTCAATATTTATTTAGCTGGGGAAAAAGGAGAAGTTGAAAGTTCATCTTTATTTTTAATTAATGATCATTGTGTTTGCTAATTTAATTATTTTAATAAGGCAAAGCAGGATGTCAAAATAATTCTCTAAAATTGTCCCTTTGGCATGTCTTGGTATCATCTTAGTGTAGCCATATATTTTTCAGGGCTTACTTTAATAAGGGTTTAACCTGTCCTCTAGTCCACCACTCACCAGAGATAGTGGGAGAAAAGATTAGGATATGGGGGAAGTAGACTTGTTTAGAAATAGTACTTTGGGGGCAATTCCAATCTTAGTTGTTCTCAGTGCAGTCCACTAGCAAACAACACGAATCAGCAGCTTCAGTCTTGTCCACTTGGCAGACACCACACAAGAATCCGCCAGGGCAGTTGAATCCAGAAGAAACCTAGAGGCTCACCAATCAGCCCAAGTCCATGGAAGCAGCAGGAAGCTGCAGTAATCTCATGAGAAGTTGTTTGGTGAGTTTCTCTCTATGAAGTCATCACAAGCGAAGCTCATCAACACAATGTTAGGCGAGCCAGTACAGGAATGTTGTTAGAGAAGACTAGCAAGCTGGAGCAAGGTGAGCCAAAGCTCGAACTCCCACTGTCTGTGGGGGTCAAATTCATATTCCTTCTGAACATCACACATCCTTTCACATGTTTGCTATAGCAAAACATCCTTCCACCTGTGTTTGCTTCAGCAAAACCATCTTTTCACCTGTCTGCCCCAGCAAAACATCATTATAACCTAACTGGGTCTCCGAAAACAAACAAACAAACAAACAAACAAACAAACAAACAAACAACAAGCCTCCCCCACCCCCCGAAATTTCCACTTCACCTTAGGATTGCCAACTCTGTCAGGCAAGAATTCTAAAAGTGAGATGACCCAGGAGAGGTCTGCTACAAATAAAATACACAAGTCCTTCCTCTTCTTATTTAAAGGGGACAGGTCCCAAGATTCCTAGTGAATGCCCATAAGTAGCAAATCCTATAGGTATTGTTTCTTTCCCTATCTATACACAGCTATGATAAAGCTACTTTAGAAAGAAGGAACAGCGTGATATCAACACCAGAAACTAGCAGTAAAGTAGAACAAACTTGACAACATATTGTAATAAAACTTACACGAATGTCATTTTTTTCTCTCTCTTTCAACTGCTTTGGTTAAGGTTGTATATATAAGATAGATACGTTGAAAAGGGAGTGATTCATATCCCAGATGGGACAGTGAGATTTCCTCACACTGCCCAGAAAAGGAAGTTAAAATTCATGAACTATTTATTTCTGGAATCTTCTATTAATATTTTTCAGATTTTAGTAAACTTGGCCATTGAAGCTATGGAAAAGAAAATCACAATCAAACAAACAAGAAGATGTAGTAAGAACTACTGTATTATGCTCAAGTATCTGGTTGTTTAAACAACTATGCATCCCAAATATAAATCCACTAAATAAAACCTATCCTGGTTAAATTTTGCATGTGAGCCTTCCTGTTTCAGATTCTCTTCTGTAGATAACCATTAAGGTTTTAAGTTATTTCCCTTTCCTTCCCAAGTTAAGAACTAACTTGAACTATCAACTTGGAAAAGGGAAGATCAGGATGTCAATGACCTTAATCCTGGTAAGGGAAATGGCTTTAGATCTGTGGTCAAAGGATTTACTAATTTCTGCCTTTTGAATTTGATAAAATTAGTGACACAGGCTTGAGAATGGCATATATCTCACCCAGAGGCTGGCCCAGAGCCATCGATCAGGGAAGAAAGAGACTATTTCATACACTGATGGGTTTGATCTGAGAGAAGAAGGAGGTACTGATTCCGGTATTCATATAATTCCCTCCATTCAAAGTAACAGACAAGGTACCCTTCTAACCACGCAAATTAATTACTGTAGGAAGAGAGAGGCCAGGAGTGGTATTCTCATGGAAATCTCCCCCACAGAAGAAAAGGCTAGTGGGAGGGTGTTTCTCTTCTTAGTAAGCAACATTTTGTATATGGATGGAATAAATAACCCTCCTTATGGATGGAAGAAAAATCACCCTCCTTCTCAGTGTCTAGTAAAAATGTAATCAAGAAAGTGTTGAAGCTGGTCATTGATCATGAGCTTGTGTGTCTCATCACAAAACCACTTTCTCTGCTAACACTAGTGTCTTATAGGCTGTGGTTTCTTTCTCCCTATTCAGCTATGGTGCTGTTTCTGCCCTATTGGTTTTGATCTAATTATTTTTATTAATTAAAAATCCTTTAAAATCTATTTCCTGACGATTTTGTACTTGTATATAGTGTATTTTGACCAAACTGACTCCTCATTGCCCTCTCTAATCCATGTTTCTCAATCCTGATTCTGATAAATCTTTTCTTTCCAACATGGTGTGTGTGTGTGTGTGTGTGTGTGTGTGTGTGTGCCCTATAATGAGGCACACTCACAGGTGTGGATGTGTGTGTCCCTTAGTTTAATTAGAGTTGGTTCCATGAGGGCTTCATTTATTGGAGCATGAACAACTTATCTAAAGCTACACCACTGAAGAAATATCTTTCCATTTCCATTATTGCCAATGACTCCTTAGGTAGGGATAGGCTCTCAAATGCCCAGCCACCATCCATGATGAAATATTAATCTATTATCTTAATTGTTACAATTTATCTTTAGTTTTTCTAAATGATTTAATTTAGAAGTTTATAATTTTTATAGTTCTCTTTGGTTTTTCAACTAGTTTCAAAAAAAAAAAATGCTTTCTTCCTGTTGTGTGAGTTGTTTTGGAAGAAGTCCATTTCTGTTTACCCAAGATAGAGCAATGGCAGACTGCCTTAGTTAGGTTCCTATTGCTAGGATAAACATTATGACCAAAAGCAATTTGGGAAGAAAAAGGTTTGTTTCACCTTACACCTTACAAGTGCATCATGAGGGGAAGTCAGGCCAGGCACTCAAGGCAGGAACGTGGAGGTAGGAACTTATGCAAAGGCCCTGGAGCTGTGCTATTAACTGGCTTGCTCTTCATGGCTTGCTCAGCCTGCTTTCCTATCCAATTCAAGACCACCAGCCCAGAAGTGGCACCACCTACACCAATTACTAATTAAGAAAATGCTCCCATCTGGTGGAGGCATTTTCTCAATTGAGGCTCCCTCTTTTCAAACAACTAGCTCATGTCAAGTTGACAAAAAACCTGAATCATCACGTAGATGGTAGAAGTGATTCTATCCAAGTCTACTTGAGTTTATTGGGGTTACTTACAGAAAGGCAGGTGAGGGCTTACTTAGAAGCACAGACAATATATGAGCAGCTATATTTCCAAAGACTCTCCTTCTCCAAGCAATTGTTAGCCACTTATGAATCTTTGGGGAGGAGGAAGCCTCGTGAGCTCCCCCTCTTTCCATACAGAAATAGGCTCAAGTGCTGGTGGTCACAGTTGCTTTCATTCAGGATATAATAATCACACGTAATCCTGAGGAAACAGCCACACGATGCTTTGTTTGGTGATTACATCCTTTATCACACCTATATTTTTGTTCAAGCCTGGATTTCTATCTTAAACTCTGGATTCATATATTCAACTGTTGCTAAAGTCCAAGCATCAAAAAGTGTCTCTTACCTTCCTTAAGAACCAGTTCCTCTCACTGACTTCCTGCCTAATTTTTAACCCATGTGTACCTCAAAATCAGACTTACATTCTTAGGTTCATTGGGATGGTTAAGCAGGATTCAGTTGCTTGATAGAAGCCAAGAAAAATAAGGACTCAAGTCTGATTACAAAACCTCTATCTACTAAAGCAGACTGTAGTGCTGCTGTTATGCTGGGATGTCTTCATGGTCTTATGATGACTTAGGCCTGTAGCTCTCTATTTTGTTTCCTAAGAAAGGTTGAAAAGCAGGGAAAGGCTTCAGGACTTAGCTATATCTCCAAACATCTGCATTGTTTCTCAGACTCAGTTTATAATTTAGCAGGGTATAAAAGCCCACATTAGCAATCCATTTTCCCTCTGAATTTTAAAAGCTATGCTTCATTACATCCTGGCCTCTGATGTTGCTGGCAAGAGAACTTCTCTGTTTCTCACTTCTTATCCTTACTATGTGATCTGTTCTCTTTTCTTTTCGGGGACACAGATCCTCTTCTTTGTTCTCAGAGGTTCTAAAATTTCAAAGTGACTTTTGTTGTTCTTTCTGTTTTATACTTCATGGGCCGCTTTAATCTAGAAGCCTATCAGCTGTGAAGAATGTTTTACTAGAATTTTCTTTATCTTCTTTGCTGTTTGTAGTCCAGGCTTTTAGAGAGTTCAATTTCTGTCAAATCCAAGTCTGAAAAACATATTCTTTTCTTCACAGCTTTCCATTTTTCTTTCTTCTTTTGAGACAGGATTTATACAATCCAGGCTGGCTTCAAACTTGCTATGTAGCTATGACTTTGAACTCCTGACCCTTCTGCCTCCACCTCCCTAGAATTTTGGATAGTGTTTATTATGCCGATATCATTTCCTACATCTTGATTTTTTTTTTTCTTGCCATCTCTGAAGTATTTCCTCAAACTTTTACTCAGTCATTGGATTCTTCTAATCAAACACTTTCAATTCTAGAAACACTTTCTCCTTGGAAATTTCTTTTGTGGCTTCCTGTGTCTTCTGTAATCTGGACTGTTTCTGCATTCACTTCACTAAAGAAACAGATAAAGACATGAAGACAGGGTTTTTTTGGAGTCATCTCCAAGTTTTCTAGGTAGCTTACTTGTATTTGTGTTTTTCTCTCTCTCTGCTAGAAGTCTTTTTTTTTTTTTTTTTTACTGTATCTGCTGTTTTTCTCTGCTTATTCCTTTTGTGTAGTTAAGTGCACATAATGCCCAAATTGTAGCCCCATCTAGGCTATGTTTCAGGGGCACTAAATGTGTTCACATTTTTGGACAAACGCCAAACCACCCATCTCCAGCACTCCTTTATCATTCCAAACCAAAGCTCTGTACCTATTAAGTACCAAACTCTCATATTCTTTCTCCTAGTCCTTTGATAACTTTACTTGCTTCATAAATTCAACTATTCTCAGTGTCTCCTCTAAGTGGGGGATAGGAATCCTTTACTCTTTTGTGCCTGAATGGTTTCAGGTTACAAAATGCCCTTGATCTGTTGTGATGTTATTAGATTTTCATTTTGCAAAATAGGGCTTCACTATATAGCCTAGATTTGCCTTGAACTCATAATTCTCCTGCCTCAGCCTCCCCTGGTGCTGTGATTACAAGTATATGACACCATAGTTGGGGTAACTAATATCTGCTTACATATATACACAGCCCCATATTAAAAAAAACTTTATTCATTGGCTGACATTTGATTTGCTTCCATCTTTTGGTTATTGGCTGTGATGTAGCTATAAACACAGTTGTACAAATGTCTGCCCAAGTCTTTGCCTTCAACTTCTGATTTACCATTTTAAGTGAGACATAAAAAAATATGCTAAAGGTGGTGTGTATATGTACCTGTTGCTTGACGGGAGTGGACAGTGGAGAAACACCTGCAGCTGGCTCCAGATTTCTGTTCTGTATTTAGCAACTAGTGTAACATTTACCATATATGACCCAGCACAGAGGATGGTGTCTGGAACTTCCTAAAAGCATGGCAAGTGGACAGCATCCTTTCTCTACCTGCAGATGCAATTTCTCCATACTTGGATATTTCACTTGTAATTTTAATTGTAATCTGGCAGACAAGGAACAGGGATAGAAACAGTCACATTTGCGCTTAAAATACACTGAAGGTTGGATTTGGATTTGCCTAGGATACTTCTCCTCTCTTTAGGCCGGAAACAGACACTTAAAAAACACAACAACAGCAGCAGCAGCAGCAGCAGCAGCAGCAGCAGCAGCAGCAGCAGCAGCAGCAGCAGCAGCAGCAACAAACCCAAGTATGCATTGCAGAAATAACAAAACCGTGCCTTTACCAAAAACAATAACTTCTAAGCATGCTACAGGAAGGAGTACAAAGTGAGCTGAGAGGCTTATGCCACAGAGCAAGCTGAGTCTTGCTTGGGGTCTCCAATTTACAGATGCTCCACTCTGGCCTTTTACTGAGTGATCTCCCTGGCTTTGCAGGTTTTCCTAAGGCAAAACTTCACTTTTGTATCTATATTTTTGAAAATTTAATGCCATGTCTTGCTTTGTGAATAGGAAGACTGCTTTCTACTTGTGCTTCCTCGCAGACAGGGTCCACGCATCCTAGTGTGAATTCTGCAGGCTTTTTGAGCCAAGTGCAGGCCTGAGGCTGGTGAAAGGAAGGGAAGAGGAGATGAGGGGAAGGGAGGAGGAAGGAGGAGAACGGAGGGGAGGGGAGCGGAGCCCCTGCAGCTGCTGAGGCCTCAGCCTCTTGGAGAATAGGAATGAGCCATTGCCTTTCCCAGCACGGTGCCAGCTCCTCTGGGATGTGCGGATATGGAGGATGCTAGTGCTGCCTTCTAAATCGTGCTCTTCCTTCTAATCTCCTTTTTCTGCTGCGGGGGATTTATGTAAAAATCTATGCATGTCTACTTAAGTTCCGCTCCCATTGATGTTATTGGGATTCATTTATTTACTTTACAAGTTCCTAGATGGATTATGCAAGATTGGGCAGTTTTTGATTTTTTTTTCTTTCCTCCAAGCCTCCTCTTTTACCAGCAGAACACCATCTGCCATCATTAGAGAGGTGGCTGTGGATGTGGTTGATGTCCTGCACACCAGATTTGCATAAGACTTTGCAAGCACTGCTAATGAGTGTGAGCCTGTCAAGACAGTGATTTTTTTTTTAGACCCGCCCAAGTCTAATACCCTTATTGAAAGCAGCAAGGCAGACCCCAAGGAAAAAAAATGACCTGGGTTCCTTCCCCTTCATCCTTTGTCAATCCCAGGAAATCTAACCTTTTTAATCTTCATTTTATTTTAGTTTTACTAAGTTGAAATTTTACTAACAATGAATGCTCAGATCTTAATCTTGCCGTGTGATGAGTTCCAGCAAAATGTATTTACTCCTGCTATCTACCAACAGTTGTCAAGATCTAGAATGTTCTGTCACCCTAGCATCGCCGCACTATTCTATAATACTTTTTATTTCTCCTCCTATTGGTGGATATTTACATTGCTTCTGGTTGGGATCTGTCCTGAATACAGCTGCCATACATCTATTTATTCAGATTTTTATTAAATCAGTGCAAGTTACTGAATGATGACCAGAAGGTAGGTGTGCCTTCACAATACCTGGTATGTTGCTTTCTAGTAGATGTACCATCCATATCACTTTCCCCCACTGCAATACTTTCTGAACATTTAGTTACAGTTTAAAATAGACAGTTATGACATAAATATTCATGTGATAATTAGTGTCTTTACTTTTAAAAGTATTTTATTATTTATTTATGTCTGTATGCTTGTGTCTATGTACATGTATAAATATGTGATTGCAGTTACCCAGAGAGGCCAGAAGAGGGTGTCAGACCCCCCAGATCTGGAATTACAAGCAGTTTTATCTAAGACATTAGCATATCATAAAGAATTCAGACATTAAAAAGATAAAATAACTCATGTGATCACCTTGCCTATACACATACACACAGATGCAGATTCACAGACACAATCACATAGACATACACAGACACAGATATAGACACACAGACACACATAGACTTAAACAGAGATACAGACACACAGGCACACATATACACAAATACCCACATATACACAGAGACACAGACATATATACCCATACACATACACACAGAGACACAGACACACACAGACTCACACACATACACACAGAGATACAGACACACACAGACTCATACACACAAGACACACACAGATACACAGATACACACACAGATACACACATACACACAGAGACACAGATACACACAGACTCACACATATACACACAGAGAACAGACACATACAGACTCACACACAGGTACACACACCAGAGACATACATGTACATAGAGTCATGACACACACACACACACACACACACACACACACACACACATACATAGACTCACACACACACACACACACATACATAGACTCACACAGAGACACACAGACACACGGAGATGCACGCAGACATACACGGACAGAGAGACAGACAGACAGACAGACAGACAGACAGACAGACAGACAGACACACACCCTAGGGAATGCTGAATCTAGATGCCTGGTGAGCTGCTTTCAGTTCTGTCTCAGCACTTCAGTTGTGGCTTTGCAGGCAGCACTTGCATTTGAAAAGGAGTCTTCAATGCTTTTATGAATGAGATATGAGCTCCATGAGGTATGAATACATATCTCAGGGAGCCACCTGGAGGTATGTAGATCTGTGTGCTTATGACAGTGTTTTAGAAGAAGACAGAAAATATCTTGTTCTAACAAAATAAGGATGTCACAATTTTATGACAGCTAGAAGCCAAATGTCTCCAGAAAGGAGTGCTGTCCTGTAATTTACTCCAAGATCTTACAGTTAATATTTATAAGATACACACACAGATGTCTTTTGTTAAAACACTCACGTCTGTCAACAAGTAAGTGAAATTGTACGATGATTGTTATCTAGTGTCAAGAGATACATTTTTAGTTATCAATAAACCTTGAATATCTTTGTATGGTAGTGCATATACACTTAGTTTATTAAAAATGTATTTATTTATTTTAGTTAACATAAAAGTGTTAGGTTTCATTTAGGCATTTTTAAGCAAATTAGTTCTCTCTCTCTCTCTCTCTCTCTCTCTCTCTCTGTCTCTCTCTTTCTGTCTTTGTATCTGTTTTGATGAACATGCATGTGAGTGCACATATGTGTGGGGCTGGTGGACAACCTCATGAGCCATCTACTTTTTTTTTTTTTTTTTTTTTTTGTAAAACAAGCCTCTCATTGGCTGGAGCCTCGTCAGCAGGCTAAGCCCTATGGCCACCAAGCTCCAGGCATCTGCCTGTCCTTGCTTCCCCCCCACTGGGATTACAAGTGGTGCTTGCTAGTATACCGGCTTTTTCTTTTTTTAAAAAAATGGGTCCTGGGGATGAACTCTGTAGTATGATTTGAGTTCAGGCATTGTCTTGCCTCCAGGTGTGTTCTTTACATAGGATTGCTTTGGCTTGATGTGGATTTTTGACTTAAAAGAATTTATGAATATTTTTTTCTCACTCAGAGCTGAATGCCACCAATATTGGTGGAGACTGCATTGGATCCATAGATCAATATTGGTAGCACAGTATTCACAATATTAATTCTGTAGATCTAGGTGCAGCTCATTTTTTACTAAATTGATGCATATGTTTCATTTTATCTGTAAATTAAATTTTATTTAGAATGCTCTCAAATTTACAAGCTATTCTAAATATTATTAAGTGTAAACCTTTTTGCACATATGTAAGTATCTCTTTAGTAAGAAGAACTCATAAAAGGACAATCTCTCTCTCTCTCTCTCTCTCTCTTTCTCTCTCTCTCTCTTTTATGAAGCAGCATCTTGCTATGTAGCCCAGGCTGGCCTTGAACTCTTGACAGTCCTCCTACTTCAGCCTCATAAATTCTGAGGTTATAGCTATTTGCCACCATATCTGGTTCTAAGGGAAGAATTTCTTTTAAAGATATATACATTTAAGACTATTTAGACATTATCATTTATGACTCCAGTGAGTGTCACCCATAGAACACTACAAATACATTTCTGTCTGTTGTTTGGGATTTTCTTGTATCAAGAATCTATCTATCTATCATCTATCTATCTATCTATCTACCTCCCTATAGAAAGGCTATTGTTAAGTAGTACTATAGTGACCACACAGTACATTAGAAATTTCCTTCGTACTCATGAGCCATTGTCTTACCTGCCCTACCTTCCCAGCCTCTGGAAATAATTGTTCCCCATTTTAGCTTCTACATATAAGTGAGAACACTGGGTATTAATTGAGTGGTAATAAAATTTTTGTTTGTTTTAAAATAATAGTTGTGTGTGTGCATACATGTGTATGTGTGTGTCTTCTCTGCATGAATGTATATGTACCATATGCCTATTGCCTGTGGAGGTCAGAACTTTCTTCTGGAACTTGAGATATGGATGGTTGTGAGCCACTGCATGGGTGCTGGCAACTGAACCCAGATCCTCCTCAAGAGACTCTTTCTTTCCTCTCTCTCTCTCTCTCTCTCTCTCTCTCTCTCTCTCTTCTTTCCTTTCTCTCTCTCTTTTCTTTCTTTCTTTCTTTCTTTCTTTCTTTCTTTCTTTCTTTCTTTCTTTCTTTCTTTCTTTCTTTCTTTCTTTCTTTCTTCCTGACTTCTCACGTGGCCCAGGCTGAGATCAGTCTTACTTTGTAGCTGAGGATATCCTTGAGCTCTTGACCTGCCTGACTCTACTTTCCAAGTATTGGGATTACAGGCATACACCACCAGGCAAGACTGTTGAATGGCAAACTTAAAGAAGTTACATTGGAAGCTGTTGTACATCTCCCCCCGCTTCCCTCCTTTCCTCCTTCCTTTTCTGAAGCTGAGACTTGCTGTGTAGTCCAAGCTGGCCTTGAGCTCATGGTCCTCCTTCATCAGTGTCTAGAATGACAGGTGTGTACCATCATTCCTGACCTGATATCGTTTTTAACAATAAATCTCAACTGGGCTTTTATTGTGTTGAGTGGCAATGTCTTTCACAGGTGTATTCCCCCGGCAAGCACGTCCTTGTACAATTATCCTATTTTACTAATTAAAGACAAAACAATTGGGACTTATTACATTATCTTACAGACACAGAGCGCTTAAGATGAAATACACCTGGCTATAAGTTTGTACCATGGCCATACTCTGCACCCCACAGCATTGTTTAGAATAAATTACTTATTTAATCTTTTCCTTTTTCTCAAGGTCAATGCGTTCCTCAAAAAATAGGAGCTGTTAGCGACATGAGTAATTGCAGTCCAAGTCTGTAAACCATGGGTCATAGCTGTAAAAAGTTTATTCTGAAGCCACTAAAAAGCAGATTCAAAAGCTCTGTAAGGAAAATAATGTTATAGACCAGGTATGGTCACATGTACCTATAATTTCAGCACTCAGGGGGCCAAAGCAGGAGGATGACTGTGAGTTCGAGGCCAGTGAATTTCAGGACAGCAGAGCTACACTGACAGACTTCAAGACAAGAAACAGTACCAAACCAACTTACAAACACTTCTAAAATGTCTAATTTTGACAAATACCAATTCTTGTATATCTAACAAAATAAACCATTTGTAGAATGCAGTTGTCAAAAGGGATTATGCACTGTTTTCTAAGACGCTGCAACTTAGCAAACTACATCAAAAGGCAACCAACCTTAGCCAGCCTTTCAGAGACTCAGCAGGAGCTGATCAGACTTACCTCTGTGCAGTGAATGAGACAGAGCCGGTGATGGAGAGGTGGGGGTAGGGAGCCTTTCCAGTGAGCCGAAAAAGCGAAGAGGAGGCCTGCAGGCGACAGAGAAGCCAGCAAAAGTAAAGGACAACCCAGAGACCTGATCTAAAGTAGGATGGGCTGAGATGGCGACTCAGATCAGAGACCTGATCTAAAGTAGGATGGGCTGAGATGGCGACTCAGATCAGAGCTGTCTTTATTTGGGTTTATAAAGGTTGGTATCTAGGGCCTGAGATTCTGAGGTGTAGCAACATGTACATGTAGGGAAAGTGGCAATAATAAAAAAAATTTCTGAATGGGTGAAATGCACCAATGAACCCCAAACCAAACGTGATGAATCTAAGATACTGCTAAGGATCGCTGCCTGAAACACGTCTACTCAGGTCTGACAGTATGTTGAAGGCTGCAGTGTTTTTAATTGGACATAGAAAGTTTTCTGTTCTTATAGAAACAAAATGGAGACAATATATTTTTTGTTTGTTTTTTGTTTTTCGAGACAGGGTTTCTCTGTATAGCCCTGGCTGTCCTGGAACTCACTTTGTAGACCAGGCTGGCCTCGAACTCAGAAATCTGCCTGCCTCTGCCTCCCGAGTGCTGGGATTAAAGGCGTGCGCCACCATGCCCGGCAAGACAATATTTTTAAGATTTTTCTATAATTCCTCACTCAGCATGTATGTTTGGACCGTTTTGTGTCAAAATGTTTGAATTTAAAATTGCTGATTCAGTTGCTGCCTTGAGTCTTTATATATAAAATGTTACATGAATTGTGGCTTGAGATTAGGACAGAATTTCTAAGAGTTTCTGAAATGGTTTTAAAAATAATTTTGCCCTGCTGCACTATGTGATTATATGAGCTGAGATCTCTACTTCTTTTTTTTTTTTTTAATTTTTTATTAGATATTTTCTTAATTTACATTTCAAATGCTATCCCAAAAGTTCCCTCCCCCCCCCCCCCCCGCCCTGCTCCCCTGCCCACCCATTCCCACTTCTTGGCCTTGGCGTTCCCCTGTATTGGGGCATATAAAGATTGCAATACCAAGGGACCTCTCCTCCCAATGATGGCCGACTAGGCTAGCTTCTGCTACATATGGAGCTAGCTAGAGACACGAGTTCTGGGAGTTCTGGTTAGTTCATATTGTTATTCCGCTTCTAGGGTTGCAGACCCCTTCAGCTCCTGGGGTTCTATCTCTAGCTTCTCCATTGTGGGCCATGTGTTCCATCATATAGATGACTATGAACATCCACTTCTGTACGAGACAGCTATATCAGGGTCCCTTCAGTAAACACTTGCTGTCCTATGCAATAGTGTCTGAGTTTAGTGACTGATTATGGGATGGATCCCCAGGTGGGGTAGTCTCTGTATGGTCCATCCTTTCATCTTAGCTCTAAACTTTTTCTCTGTAGCTCCTTTCATGGGTATTTTGTTTCCTATTCAAAGTGAAAGATCCTGAGAAAATGTAACAGGTCTCAAAGACCCTGAAACTGGAAAAGAGATTTCATTATTAGTAGAAAGCCTTTACATAGCTAAATATAATAGCCTGAACATTTCTTGAATCTGTGTGCTTGCCCCTACTGTTCTTTGAATGCATGTATTTGCCAACTGATATAGCTCACTGCCAAGTGTTTGAGGTTTGGTTAATGGATTGAGATACAGCTCACTGACAAGTGTTTGTGGTAGATTTCACTTTGCACCTGTGCACCCGAGCATAAAAATCTTCCATGTACCCATTTCTTCTGTAGAAAGAATGTATATTGTCAGATATTGTCAAATCAGAAAAATCCCCTACTCCCTCCTCCTCCTTCTCTCCCCCTTGAGGAACCATAAAAACCGGGTCCTCTTTTCCCTCAGGGTCGACTCCTCTATCCACTTCCAGGATATGAGTCGTCCCCAGAGCTCTGGCTTTCCCCGAATAAAGCCTCATGCAATTTGCATCAAGCCTGGTCTTCTGTGAGTTCTTGGGGGGTTCGCCAATATCCTGAGACTTGAGTGGAGGTCTCCCTACGGGGGTCCTTTCAAAAGGAGGAATGAAGTATCCACGCACTGGTCTTCCTTCTTGATTTTCTTGTGTTTTGCAAATTGTATCTTGGGTATTCTAAGTTTCTGGGCTAATATCCATTTAACAGTGAGCGCATATCTAATGACTTCTTTTGTGATTGCGTTACCTCACTAAGGATTATATCCTCCAGGTACATCCAATTGCCCAAGAATTTCATAAATTCATTTTTTAAATAGCAGAATAGTACTGCACAGGGAAAAAATTCCTAAACAGAACAGCAATGGCCTGTGCTGTAAGATCAAGAATGGACAAATGGGACCTTATAAAATTGCAAAGCTTCTGTAAGGCAAAAGACACAGTCAGCAAGACAAAAAGGCCACCAACAGATTGGGAAAGGATTTTTACCAATCCTAAATCTGATAGAGGACTAATATCCAACATCTACAAAGAGCTAAAGAAGCTGGACTCCAGAAAAACGAATAACCCCATTAAAAAATGGGGTACAGAGCTAAACAAAGAATTCTCAACTGAGGAATTCCGAATGGCTGAAAAACATCTGAAAAAATGTTCAACATCCTTAATCATCAGGGAAATGCAAATCAAAACAACACTGAGATTCCACCTCATACCAGTCAGAATGGCTAAGATAAAAAATTCAGGTGACAGCAGATGCTGGCGAGGATGTGGAGAAAGAGGAACACTCCTCCATTGCTGGTGGGATTGCAAGCTTGTACAACCACCCTGGAAGTCAGTCTGGTGTTTTCTCAGAAAATTGGACATAGTACTACCGGAGGATCCAGCAATACCTCTCCTGGGCATATACCCAGAAGATGTTCCAACTGGTAAAAAGGACACATGCTCCACTATGTTCATAGCAGCCTTATTTATAATAGTCAGAAGCTGGAAAGAACCCAGAAGTCCCTCAACAGAGGAATGGATACAGAAAATGAGATCTCTACTTCTTAATCTGAAGGCTGCAAGAAGAAGACTGGCTTCCAGGCAGCTAGGACAAGGAACTTGAAGCCCACACCCACAGTGACACACCTACTCCAACAAGGCCACACCTCCAAACATTGCCCCTCCCTGCGACAAGCTTATGCAAACCATCACAGTAGTGAGAGCAAGAGATTAGAGTGGGGTTGGAATCATCTGTGAATGACCATTTTATATTTGTAGTGTATCTAGATTCTGTCTGTTTAGTATTGATAAAAAAAACAATAAACCTTACAAGAAAGAAAGAAAGGAAATTTTGGAGCCTTTTGGCAGTCAAGGAATTTCAACTAGAAGCAAGGAACAGGGACATATAGAAGGGTTCCTTTTCTTTTTTGCTTGACCTCTTTGTTCCTTGTCTTGAATGGGGATTTTTCCCTGTATATCTGTATACTGACACTCTAAAGAAGAGGGACTTTTCTGAAGCATAGTTTGTACTTCCCAGAAGAAAGCTAAGGAGAGGATCTGTGTATACATCTTATAATATAGTTATTAGACCCATAGTAATTGTGGGAGCTGATCTGGGACATTTTGTAGACAAGATCAACAAGACAGATTGGATAAGATATGATAATGAGGTTAAGATACTATACAAAAGTCCCCATAAGTTCTCATTCCAGCCTTAGCCTTTACTTTATGCATAACAATTTTGGTCTTTCTTTCTTTCTTTCTTTCTTTCTTTCTTTCTTTCTTTCTTTCTTTCTCTCTCTCTCTTTGTTTCTTTCTTTCTTTATTTCTTAGTAGGTTTATTCATTTTTATCAATACTAAAAAGACAGATCCTAGATATACTCAAAGTAAAAAAAAAGAAAAAGAAAAGAAAAAGGAAAAAAAGAAAAATACATGAATTAATTTTTATTCTCCTGACCCAGAAAGAGAGAATTTCTGGAGAATTTATGCACCAGAAGGCCAAAGATCGAAGGAGTCCTTCCTGAAGGTGACTTCTTGGCTTCTTCCCACAAAGCCCAAGCCACATGCCTCTCAAGTTTCTAAGAGAGGCAGAGCATCCCAGGCACCTCACACAGCAGGAATTCAATGCATGAAGCAGAGCCTGCCTTGCTTAATGCATTCAGTTCTTTTGTCCATGGGAGCTAATATCCTTTTGGGAAATGCTGTCATTTAAGCTGAAACGTGGAGGAAGGAGAGGGCTGGGAGGGAATGTAGACTCGTGCCATATAACCCCCTATCTCCAACCACTTAATAACT